>JANIJG010025535.1:0-35872 GCA_024611175.1 Megaceryle torquata
GGAGGGGTTTCCAAGCCCCCCATGGAGCTGTGGTGCTGAGGGCCAGGGGTCAGTGGTGCCCTGGCAGTGCTGGGGGAGCGGGTGGGCTCAATAATCTCAAAGGTCTCTTCCAACCAAAACTATCCTATGATTCTGATTTCTCTGGCTCGGTTTCTCTGCATTGCAGGCAGGGGAGCTGTGCTGGAAGGTCAAAAAAAGCCCCCAGCCAGGCTGGCAGCTGGCATTTGCCTGGACACAGGGCACCCTGCCAGGCATGGAGGGGACACTTACCTTTCCTGTGTCCCAGGGCCACAGCCAGATCCATCGGGGTGTAGCCAGAATCTGCCTCCATCGTCAGGTCAGCACCGTGAGCTGCAAGCAGGCAGTGGAGATCAGGGCACGGTGCTCCCTTGCCAACGCAGCGTCCCCTCGGGGTCAGGCACAGGGCGAGGGGACCCCCAAAAGGTCTGGGCGGCCTCCCCATGAGTGGGGGGCTGCTGAGATTCTCCCCCCATGCGTGTCACGCTCTCTCCCCGAGGTGGTTGCCAACAAGTAGTGATTCGAGGCCAAGGACTAAGAGCAGATCTTCCCCGTTACCTAGTAGGGCCTCGACACACTTGACGTGATTGCCACGCACGGCGTAGAGCAGGGGGGTGCCGCCGTTCTGCAGGGAGAGGGAAGGGGCTGTGTCATTGCCGGCCTCGCGCGGGGCCGTGCTCACGCAGCTCCTGCTTCTGCAGCAGTAGGTCCCCAGCCTGCTGGGATCCCCTTTCTCCTCGAGCAGGAGAGCATGGGAGCATCCCCTCCATGTGGACAGGCATTTCCTCTTGTCCTGTCACTTGTTCCTTGGGAGAAGAGACCGACCCCACCTGGCTCCAACCTCCTTTATCCAGATCAATTTCTCAAAACAACTGCATGAGCAGGCAAACAAGTGCTCTGAGCCTGTGAGGCACCTGGGAGAAAGGCAGTGCTGCTGATTCAGCCCAGAACGATGGGAACTCGCTGCTGCTTTTTAAAATGAGCTTTGCAGAACCCAGCCAGGGCTGGGTGTTGCTCCCAGCACTGGTGTGGTCCCTGCAGCAGCCTGTGCCCGGCAGCACTCACCCAGTCGTAGATGTTGATGTCCACGTTCCTCTCCAGCAGCATGATGACGATGTCAGTGTAGCCGCCCATGCTGGCCAGGGACAGGGCGCTCTCCCGCTCCTTCGCCAGCGTGTGGGGGTCAGCGCCCTGGGGACAATGGCACAGGCGTTAGCCCCAACCCCAGGGTGGCAGAGCCTGTCCCAGGCTGCCCAGAGAGGTTGTGGAGTCTCCTTCTCTGGAGAGATTCCCAACCTGCCTGGACCCTGCACTGCTGGGCCCCCAGCTCTGGGTGACCCTGCTGGAGGAGAGCTGGACCAGCTGATCTCCAGAGGTCACCTCCAACCCCTATCAGTCTGTGATCTGTGATCCTGTGAGCCCTGCTGAGACCCAGGGTGCTCAGCACTGCCTTGCTGGGTACCCCAGGGGAGCTGATCATGGAGCCAGGTCCCAACAGCCTCAGAGGGCAGAGATGGCTGATGTGTTCCCAGCGACCACTCCTTACCAAAGGGCATATTTTACTCAGCATCAGCATGTCGGCTGAGGACTTAAAAGCCCTTGTCCAGCGTCAGTAAAGTAAGCCTGATGGTTCCTGTTACTCACCCTTTTTCCCATTGCTAGTAGCAGAGTTACTGGCCCTGTCTAGATGCCTGTACAGCATCCACCGTCTCCTTTGTTACTAATTTACATAGAAAACCTCCCTGTTCTCCAAGCCCTGCCAGCCACAGACCTCTCTGGGACTTCATTGTGTCTGTTATCAATGCATCACCTCATTTATTTTGTGTTCAGTTTGTCTCTCTGGTCATGCATTGCAATTTTGCTGCTAATCCAGTGCCAAGAGTTTGACCGGTGCTTCTGAGGTGTCAGTGCTCGCTGAGCACTGGGCACACATGGATGTGGGACAGAGCTTTGGGGACCAGCTTGATCCAGAGCAGGGGAGGATCCGGTTCCTGCTCAACCCCTGACAGCCCCTGGCCACGAGCTCGGCACTCAAGGACGATGCAGCAATGAGTTGAGTTCATTAACTGCAACGACACCTTGGCGAGCACATTTGCTGGCAGATTACAGGGCCCAAGTGATAAGCCTGATCTCAAATTACCAATAAGCAGATATTTAATTACAAACAGTTATTGCTAGCTGTGAGATAAGGCTCTTCATGCTCCTGACTTAGCTCACGGCCCATCAGGGAGTAGCATCCAACAGCATCTGAGCCGTTGGCTCTGCAAACGTGTCCTGTTTGGTGCCACGGGGCAACTGTGGCTGAGGTGGTACCAGGACAGTGCCGGACAGTCTGGCAGCCGCTGGGGATGGAGATGGGAAGTCTCCTGTCCCCGAGGTGCTGCGTGAGCCTGGCCTTACCCATTCCAGCAGGTGACGGACTGTTTCGATCTCTCCGAAGGCTGCAGCCCAGATGAGTGGCGTGAAACCTCTCTCGTCAGGCTTATTTACCAAGTTCTCGCCTGCACAAACATGGATGAGACATCGTAAACAGGAAGCGTAAAGCCCCTCCTGCTCCCTGTCCTCCCAGTAAACCCAGCAAAGGCTGAAGGTTTATCAGAGTGAGCTGCGATTTGTCAGGACTCCGCGTGACCTGGGGTGAGAACCCAGAGAGACAAGTACCTTTCCGAAGGTGCTCTTTCAGCTGGCTGAGCTCTCCCTGCGCAGCAAGCTGGTGGATGGACAATGCTGGGGGACAAAGAATCCGACCGTCATCACCCACCATCTGCAGGTGGGTCGCTGCAAGCCCGGGGCAGTGGTGACTGACCAGCCCCTATCTGAGCCCCAAGACCCCAGTGGGTAAGTAACACCCTTCTGCCGCACAGCGGCGGGGACGGCCAGACACCGCGAGTGCCAAGAGCAACAGCACTGTGGGGAGCAGCCCAACAGACCGTCCTGAACGATGCTGAACAGTGTGGCAGCAGGAGGTGATGGGAGGATCCTGTCCCACTGTCCCTCAGTCCCTCTGGCCCCCATGTCCACCCCAGAGAGGTGCATGGCCCGCTCTGCCCGGTGGTACTCACTGTCCAGCGTGGCCGGCAGCGCCGAGACCTCATTGCCTCGCTGCCTGTTTGTCAGCGTGTTCGAGTGCTTCAGGGGGAAGCCTGTTCCAGAGAGAGGAGAGGAGAGAATCAGGGCACATCTCCTCCATACACAGGCAGGAACCACAATGACTTGAGGCCAAGAGCTTCATGAAAGCCCAGGTTTCACGTGATGTATCTGAAGCTGTTCTCTCCTGTCCTGGCAAAAAAAAAAATAATACCCGAATACTGCAAAAAAAAGGAATTATTCCTTTGGAAGCAAAGAGCCTGGAGACTGAGGTCTGAGCAGCATGTGGGGACCAACAGCTGAGCAGGGAAGAGAGCCCAAACAGCTGCCCGAGGAGGGGCAGGGTCTATCTGGGGCACTGTGGAGGCAGCGATCTGGCATTAATTGCACACTACATACTGCAGAGGACAACCTGGGGGATGCACTCGAGTTCATCCTCACATTTCCTACCCTTGAAGAGCTCCGCTTGGAGCTCTCGATGTATTCTCAACAAGTGATTCATAGTTTAATTAGGAAAGTATATGAAGAGTTTGTCATCTCCGGTTCCAGTGCACGGAGCTGCAGCGACCTCTCACTGCTGGCTCAAGTCATCACCGAGGTCTGGATTTAGACTTGGCCTTGCCATGTTATGGCAGGGACTGACACCAGCAAAAGACTTTTTCCTAGCTGCCCTTGTGGGGTGAGAGCCCCGGCCGGACTCTCCCGCCGGGGCTGCGCTTGAGCGTGTGTGAGCACCAGGCTCTGCAACACTCACTGTCGAGGGCCGAGAGCTCGGTGCTCCTCTGCCCGTCCGTCGAGGCAGCCGAGGGCTTCGGGAGAGCGTCTGCTCCGCCTACGAAAGAAGGGCGGTCATCGGGGACCTCGGCTCTGCTCGTTGGGGAGCTCGCCGGGCTCCACGCGCGGCACAGCGAGACCCAACCGGCACGGCCCGGTCTGGCAAACGTCGATCCCGGTTTACAGGGGGCCAGACGCTGCGGGATCCCGGGTCCCGCCGCTGCTCCCACCGCCCCGCCACCCCCAGCACCCACCGTCCCCGTGGTCCGGGCGTGGCGCGTGCTGGTCTCCCCGCAGATGCCCCGGGGCGGCCCCGCTGTCTCCCGTGTCCCCGGTCCCCGCCGGCTCCTCTGCGGCTGCTGCTTCCTCGGCGCCGCTTTCCCCCTTTCCCCGGAGCTCCCGCGAGGCCCCGTTGCCTGTGGGGGTCTCCAGGAGACCAGCGGCTGCTTCTTCACCTTCCATGGGGCAGCTGCCACAAAACAGCGCGTTTGGAGGGGGGAAAAAGGAAGGGAAGGGAAGGGGAAGAAGGGAGGCTGCTGAGTCCACGAGCACCAACCACTTGTGGCCACCAAACCCCAGTGGCACCGGTCGGGCTCCCGCTTGCCCCTCCCGAACGAGAGCGGGGGCTGCACTGGGACCAAGCCAGGGTGGATCGGGGGGACCCCCCCAGGGTGGATCGGGGCTCCCCTCCCGCTTCTCCCAAGCCACCCCCGGCCATCTCCGTCCGTCCTGCTCGTGCCCGGGTTCCCGGCGGGACCCGTCCCGGCTCAGGCCGAGCCGCCGCTCACCCCCGGCAGCCTTCGGCGCATCCCGCGTCCTGCCCCGGCACTTCCCCTTCCTCCGGCCTCCGCCGGGCCCGCCGGGCTGAGGGGCGGCCCAAGGGGAGCAGGGGGCACCGGGGGGTCCCCCCTGACCGGCTCCCGCTGCCGGCACACGGAGGCCGGGCAGGCCGAGGGGCCGGCGTTAAAGCGACAGTGCCTTTCGTGGGATGGTGCTGGGACCGTGGTGGCCGAGGGCAGCGGGTCCCCACGGACACGGGGGGACCCCCGGGGACACACACACACACACACCCCCTTTGTCTCTCGTCCCTCACGGGTCCCCACGTTCTCCCGCTTGAGGAGAACGGCTGCAGCCGCCCAGACCCTGGCTCGGGGCAGCCTGACCCTGGGGATGCCACCTCAGGCTCCTCCGCCTCCCGCCCGCGATGTGGGCCCGGCCCCGGGGTTGGATGGAGGACGGCCGCGGGGGTGTCACTCGGATGGGGGAAATCCCTGGCTCCCAACCCACACCCCGTGCACCCCCCCCCCCCCTCCCCCCGGGGGGAAAAAGGAGGCGGGGGGGCCCCGCCCCCCAAACCCGGGGGCCCCTGGGGGGGGGGGGGGGGGGGGTGGTCTGAGGCGGAACGATCGCGCTCCGGCTGTGTTTCCAGCCGGGGCTGTGTGTGGGGAGGGGCTGTCGCGGCTGTTTCCGGCCGGGTCCTTTTTAGAGGGCGCCGGCGGAACCGGAAGTGGTAGTGGTGGTGGCGGCGGCGGCGGGATGGAGGAGCCCGAGATGCAGCTGAAGGTGAAGAAAGGTGGGAGCGGGCTGGGCACGGCCGGGCGCGGGGGCCCGGCGGCCGCGGAGCTGGTCGCGGCAGGTCTCTGCGCGTCTCAGATGGCTGGTCGCGACAGGACCTTGCGCGTCGTGACGGGGCGCGCGCACCTCAGGGCTCCGCAGCGACCGCAGAAGTCACGACAGAGCCCCGCAGGTCGCGAGAGAGGGTGGCGCGGCAGGGCGGGGAGTGGCGGGGCACGGCGGGGCCCGGAAAAGCACCGTGGGGTGAGTCGTGAGGGGAAGCTGTCAGTCGTGACAGGGCAGCGCACGACGCGTCCCGACCGGACCTCGCAGCTCGGGGCAGGCACAGCTGTCGGGACCCCTGGAGCCCCTCACTCCTCCGAGCCTGGCCCCGGGTTCCCCGCTCCCGACTCCCCCCTGCTCTTTGCCTGCCCCACCGCGAGGGTTTGCTGAGTGACTCTCCCGGCCACGTGGACAGACAGACGGACAGGTGGACAGACAGACAGCATCTGTGTCCATGCTGGGTGGGTGTCGTTATTCTGGTAAAGTTTTGCATTTATTCCCCTTTGCCTCTGCAAGGCTCGCTGTGTCTGTCGGGGCCATGGAGCTGTGGTGCCCCAGGGGCTGTCGCTGAAGCGCCGGCTCCGAAGGGAGGAGGAGAAGCCAGCTCCTTAGGACAGGACGTCAGGATGTCCCCCAGGAGCTGGGAGGTGCCACCTTGGCCGGGTGAACGCACTCCCTGATTCACCGCTGCGAGCAACGGAATGACCTCTGATGTTTGCATGCCTTTGTTACCTGGAGCTGCTGGGGACGGGAGGGCAGAGCTGGGATGTAGCTGGAAGGTGCGGAGCATGGCCTGGGAAGAGACAGGTGGAAGCCCCTCAGCAGCAGCTTGGAATGGCTCTGAAGCTTCTCAGGCCCCGTCTGCAGCCACCGTGTCTCCTCCATGGACATTTTAGGGTGACACCTGGGGAGGTGTCTGCAAGGGAGCAGCAAAAGGACCTAGCAGTGGGCGGTGGCTGAGATTCACAAGAGCTCAAGGCCCTGGGCAGAGATGAACTAAAGGGCCAGTAACGAGACGGGGAGACTCCAGCCCCAGGTGCTGGCACGGGAAGGGGAGCTGGGGCTCTACTGGGCTCTGCTCATCTCCTGCCCCTGTCAAAGTGGTCAGGGAGGGCCCAGTGATGGGCATAACCTGGGTGCTCCCTGAGAGCAGGACAGCCAGAGCTCGCAGGGCGCTGTGGAGGTGGTGACATCCAAGGCTGGTCTGAGTGGCTGCAGCCGAGCTCGTTGCTGGAGAGTGGAAACGGCGTGGCCTGCTCAGCAGGATTTTACTTTTACATATTTTTTTTTTTTAGTGGACTAGTCATAAAAAATACATTGAGGTTTTGCTGAGAACTCCCCACTCCTGTGCTGGGGACAGGGCCAGCACTTCCCAACCCCCTCTTCCTCCTCATTGCTCCCCAGTTTCCACGACTCTGCTGCTTTTCTGGTTGCAGTTACGGACAAGTTCACGGAGAGCATGTACGTCCTGGCCAACGAGCCCTCCGTGGCCCTGTACCGGCTGCAGGAGCACGTCCGGAGATCCCTCCCGGAGCTCGCGCAGCACAAGGTGAGTTGCGCTTCCCATTGTGCTCCAGAGCCACGGCACAGCCGGGCACAAAACATTTTCCTGGCTTGGGCTGTTGTCCCCGTTTCACCCCTTTAGGGGGTGGGAAGGAAGGGGGGAGGGAATTGGCCGTCAGGGTACGAGGTGCTGCAGGGCCCTGGCTCAGGCTGAGCTGGATGGGAGGGGGGATGTGGCAAATTTACCTGTGGAAAACAAACTTGAATGTCTGGCGCAGTCCTAGGTGCTCAGAGCTGGACTCCTGTGTGAGTGGTTGGCCCTGTCTTGTACAGGGAGATGTTAAATCTTATCCCCCTGGCCACCCTGGGAGATTTTTCTTTCCTACATAATAAGGGGGGAGGGGGAGTGTGAGGAAACCAGTGCGAAGAGGCAAAGCAGGATAATGAATCCATCTCCCAGCTGTGCTCCTGCGTCCCTCCCGGGCCCGGGGCGCAGCAGGGCCGTGCCGGCCACGCGTCTCCTGCTCCTGCCAGTCAGGATTCATTAGGAGCAGTGTCTCGTGAATAGATTACTGCCTCATGTCTATGCTAATGCCCTGTCAGACCCCATTTCTCACCTTCGCTTTACCAGCTCTGTTTTCCAAAGGAACCTGCTTTGTGACACTTTATTATTCAGTTATTTATCAAGGTGTTATGTAGGTGTCTGCGCAGTGGCGGGTACAGAGCCACGTATGTGCATGTGCAGCCCGTGCTGACGCGATGGCATCGCTGGCATGCGGGACACAGGGGTGTAAGGTTATTCCAGAGCTGCCCCTTGATTTCATTTAATCAACACAGTTGCAGTTTCAAGGGACACGTCCCGAGCAAAAGGAAATTGGACAAACTGGACGACAAGTCGCACAGAGGGAAGAGATCAGTTTCCATTGCCGCGCAGAGCGTGATGGGCTGAGGGCTGGTGCGGCAGCACTGATGGAGGTGACAGCTGAGGGAAGGCACCAGACACCGAGCGTGGTGTCAGGCAGCAGGGTTTTTACCAGGTGGAAACCTTTGATTCTCTCAGTTTCCCTGCTCATTGCAGATAGTTCTGCACCTTCTCAAGCTGCCCCAGGGGAGGTTTGGGTTGGAGCTGAGGAACAATTTCTTCCCCTCCAGGGCTGTCCATGCCTGGCCCAGGCTGCCCAGGGCAGGGCTGGAGTCCCTGGGACCCCTGGAGGGGTTTCCAAGCCCCCCGTGGAGCTGTGGTGCTGAGGGCCAGGGGTCAGTGGTGCCCTGGCAGTGCTGGGGGAGCGGGTGGACTCCAGGAGCTGAAAGGGCTCTGCCAACCAGAATGATTCTGTGATTCTGCAGAAACCCTGCGTCCTCCCCACGTGACTGCAGCCGTCACAAGTGGCCGGGATGCTGACGGGGCCATTGTCACAGTGGAGCCTTCAGTTAGGATGGGGATATTTTGGGTCGCTCTGCCAGAGCCTGTCAGCTTTGTGGCTAGAGACTGGAACAGGAGGGTCTCAGCAGATCCATGCAGTGTAAAATGCTGTCAAGTTTTATCTAAATCAGACCAAAGGCATAAAGTGTGGTGGCTTTAATTCTTCAGAACAGAAAAGAAGAAAAAGGAATGTTCTCTGTGGATCCGTTCTCATGTAATTTAGTCCCGAGATGTAGGTGATGTATAAAGGAAATTGGATTTATTGGTGGTTTCCAGCTTTCCTTCAGCCATGCACCATCTGGCTGGCCAAGCTCTCTGGAGATGCAACCTTTGAAGTTCC
The DNA here is from genome assembly GCA_024611175.1 of Megaceryle torquata. NCBI lineage: Eukaryota > Metazoa > Chordata > Aves > Coraciiformes > Cerylidae > Megaceryle > Megaceryle torquata. The sequence goes on from JANIJG010025535.1 coordinate 8,763, forward strand.
CAGTAGGGTTAAACCTAGGAAAAATTGTGAGGGGGGGGACCAGGAGAAAAGTTTCAGGAGAAGGTCACTTCCATGCCTTTACCACAAGCAGCTTTCTGTGATTCCATAAAAGAATAACCTTAATCCCTTCCTCGCCGTCTCCGACTCCCCAGGCAGATTTGCCAGCTCGCTGGTAAGAGCCAGGGTGCTGTGGGGCCCCGGCTGCCTCCGTGCCCGTGCAGCCGCTTCCCTGGATTTCTCCCGCTCTCCAGAGAGCTTGCGTCTCCTCGTTAACTCCCTCGCACCACAGTAACGTGATGTCAGTGCTACTGTGTGTTAATAGCTGGATTTAGCTCTTGAACTGCATCCCAGGGCACGTCCTGGGAATTTGAAGAAAGGACATCAAAAAAAGATTAAGAAGTGAGGAGCTCTAGGGAAAGGCTTTTGTTCCTAATTAAGGACATGAAAATCCCCAGAAGTGGTGGGAATGCTGGGAACAGACATTGCTGGCTCTGATACTGGGAAATTAAAACCCAGAAACAGCACCTCCTGCCCCCTCCAAGGCGGTCAGGAAGGGCCCAGTGATGGGCATAACCTGGGTGCTCCCTGAGACCAGGACAGCAGGACCACAGGCAGGCGGCTGTGACAACGTGTGACTGAGCCAGTGCGATGCTGGGCTCTAAATGGCCGTTAAAGATCATCTGGCTGCTCTTGGAGAGAGCAGAGGGAGGAGCTGCAGGAAAGTTTCTGCGTCTTTTGCAGCAGCCCCTGCACACAAAGCATGTTCCCGGTTGTGTGAAATGCAGCTGGGCTCTGGGGTGAGTCTCTGGGGCTGCGAGTGCCAGGTCAAAGGACCCTCCCCTGCAGGGAACCCCCTGGAGCGCTGCATGCAGGGACTTGTTTCTTCTGCAGCACAAAGCTCTGTGGTCAGGCAGCCTGAAGCAGGGCAGGCTTTGAGCAGCAGAAGTGATTTTGGATGAGGTCCAAGCTACTACTTGACCTCCTGCACTCACAGAAAGAGGCCCTTGGATTTCCTCTGGCTTGTAACAAGACCCAGCAGAGCAGACTGGAAAATTATCTCTGGTGGAAATATATTTTAGAGTACCCAAACTGCTTGAGGACCTTTGAAATAGTTCTGTGCTGAGCTGCACCTCTGAATTCCGAGTGCTCTGGAACATGCAGCTGGTCCGTGGCTCTCGCCGCAGTCGCTGGTCGCTCACAGCCTGACTGGCCATGGCTCTCAGCTGGCTCGTGGGCTACAATACCTGAAAACTAGGGGAATGTTGCCAGAGTATCCAAAGTGCTGGCCTGAACTAGTTCCCCTGACAGAAAAACACATAATAAATGTTTCTCTTAACTGCTGGTGCACAGTGCCTGACGCACATCACGGGCTGTCAAGCAGGAGACGGAATCCAAACGCAGTTCCCAGTGAAAAGCAGCCAGAGGCCGTGTTTGGGCAGGGCCGGAGAGCGTCTCGCTGCCCACTGTGTCCATCCAGCGTGTGCCTAAGGAGGCTGCTGCCTTCTCCTCTCTTCTCTTCCAGTCTGACATGCAGAGCTGGGAGGAGCAGAGCCAAGGAGCCATCTACACAGTGGAGTACGCCTGCAGGTATGGGAGACTCCCCCCAGCAGGAGGGCTGTGGTAGAAGTACAGTGTTTGACCACCCTCGTGGGAGAAAATCTCTCCCTTCTCTGTCTAAATCTCCCTCTCTTAGTTCAAAACCATCACCCCTTGCCCTGTCCCAATGGGCCATGCTAAAAACATCGTCCCCATCTTGTTCCAAAGGAACAATCCTTTGTGACTTCCAGCCAGGCCTCCATCTCCCTCCCCTCCTCTTTCCTTCTTTCAGTGCCATAAAGAACATGACCGACAGCAGCGTGTACTTCAAGAGCATCGACAGCCTGCTCAAACACGCCATAGCCATGAAGGACCAGCTGAACGCTGCTCAGGGCCGCAGGTAGCGAGGGGATGTGACGCTGCCCGTTCATCCGCGTGACCCTCCCGGCTGGCAGAGGCTCTGGTGACGTAACACGGCCCAGTGCAAATCTGCCAAGCAGTTATTTCAGTAACGTGCTTCTAGGCTGTTATTTGAAAGAGCACACTGCCTGTCTTCCAGCCGTCTGCTGCGTTTGATCCCTGGGAGGCAAATAATCTTGTTTACAAAGGGGTAACTGGAAAATAATTTATTTCCTTATTTAAGAAGGGATGTTTGGTTGTGTAATACATGAAATCTTTGTTATGTCAAAGGCAGGTGGAGTGAGATGATGCTGCCAAGTTAGAGTAGGTGGGAGGCTGCGTTGGGTGCTGTTCTGTCGTGACGTGCCCGCTCGATGTGACTGTCTCTCTTTACAGCGCCGTTGCCTCACAAGCCAAGAATCCTCCAGCCAGTTCCTGATTTCAGACCAGCTTGGCCGTCCTCTGCCACCTTCTCCAGCCCAGCTCCATGTTCTCCAACCACAGGGAGGAGTGAAGAACCACCTGCTCTGTCTGTGACACGGCCCAGAGGCCTCTGCCTGCCTCTGCGTTCCCAGTAAGCTGGCAAGTCCTGCCACTGGGGTCGGGGCTGCCTTTGGGGGTGCTTTGGGGAGCACTTGTGTCCCTTTCTGCAGCACCCTGCAGAAGGGAAATGGATGCCCCTGCGTTTGCCCCTTGCGCTTTTCCCCGGCAGCAGGCTGCTGTGAGGTGTCTTTCTCTCTACCTCTTGGCATCAGAAATAGCTTGGAGAAACTAGGCCTGGCTTTCAGTATTTTGTAGATAGCTGTGCAAAGCTGTAATGTGGGCACACTTCAGCTTTGTTCGGGAGGCATTCTGCAAGGAGGGCTTTTCATGTGTGTGCCAAGGAGTTGCTGAATTTGGTTTTAGTGAGAACAATAATAAAAAGAAAAAAAAAAACAAACAAGAAAGTTCTGTCCAAAACCTTGCCCTGTTACTCGCCTCAGGCTGGGGGGCCTTGGAGTGCTGCTGGTTCTGCGTGTTTCAAAGGGCATGGAGCAAAACAATGACGTGCAGAGTTGGAGCCTTTGAAGTGAAAAAAAGAAACTGCCCTGTTCTTTAAAAACAACAAAAAAAGGAGATTCTTCATCCCCTGTGAAGCAGAGCTGTGTGCACGGCTTTGGAGAGCCCTTGAAAAAGGGGCACCGTTGGTGTTCATCTCCTGGAACCAGCAGGTCTGTCCTGCTGAAGAATTCACCGAGGATGGAGGGAGCAGAGCAGCCTGCCGATGGACAAGGTCCACTCGCCACTTCTCGCCCGCCTCTTCAGCTTCCTTCGCTGCAGCCGGGGGGCTCCTGCGTGGGTCACTGCCAGCTGCTGCTCTCTTCCTGGTCTGGCAAGTGCCAGGAGGGGCTGGGGGCTCAGGGCAGGTGGCTGAGGGCATTTGGCTCCATGGGGAGGTGGCACCTTCTCAGTAAAAGAAGCAAAGAGCATCAGGCAGTGGCTACACAGACCCCCAGGTGGGAGGGTGGAAAAGCAGTCTGTGGAGACAAGACCTAAATTTAAGCCCTAAATAGAGATGCAAATCTTGGCCCTGGTGCCTGCAGCTCCCCTGGGATGAGACGAAGCGAAAAGGTCCCCATTCCACTCACACCAGAGTCGAGTCCTTGCCCGAGGCTCCGGGTTTGCGTGACAGCACGTTCCTCATCTCCCGCGTGACGCCGTTCCAGGGCTTGCCCTGGGCCTGCAGCAGCCCAGACTCTGCTGACAGCGTCCTGTGTGTTCGGGGCGGGTTGTAGCTCTCCTCAGAGCGAAGCCCAGGGCTGCCTGAGGAGGTGAGGTGGCTGCTTGCTGGAGAGCCCAGCTGTGATTTGTGCTCCAGGAAAGGAGGGAAGGAAAATTCCCGGTGGATTTCAGGCCGGGGCAGGGGCGCAGCCATGTTCTTGTTGTTCAGATCACTGGTGGAGGATTCCCCGTGCTGGGCGGAGTCGTTCTCATAAAGGGTGTGAGTCACCTCGGAGCGGCTGCGGCGCGAAGCCCGGGAAGCCCGTACCAGGGCGTGCGTCACCGTGATCAGCAGGACGATGATGCCCGAGGAGAGAATGCAGGCGCTGGCGATGCCAGCCTCCAGCTCGAACAGCAGCAGCATGTAGATGGCGAGAGCTGCGAAGAGAGGAGAGTGCAGAATATCTTGAGGAACCAGCTCATGGAATCACAGCATGGTAGGGGTTGGAAGGGACCTCTTGACACCTGCCCTCTAGCTAATTGATCAGCACTGATCGGATCTCATTGCAGGCTTCACCTGAACAGCCCCAGGGCTCTCAGCCATTCCTCAGCACAGAGATGCTCCCCAGCCCCTCAGCATCTCTGCGGCCTCCACTGGACTCTCTCCAGTAGTTCCTTGTCTCTCACGAACTGGGGAGGCCAGAATTGGACACTACTCCAAAGGTGGTCTCCCTAGGGCAGATTAGAGGGGGAGGAGAACCTCACTCAACCTGCCAGCCACGGTCTGGTGAATGTCCCCTGGAGACCATTGGCCTTCTTGGCCCCAAGGGCACATTGCTGGCCCATGGGCAACTTGCTGTCCTCCAAAACTCCTGTGTCCATGGCAGAGCTGCTTCCCAGCAGGTTACCCCTCCCCTGTACTGATGCAAGGGGTTCTCCCTCCCCAGGGGCAGGACTTGACACTTGCCCTTGATGAGGTTCCCCTCTGCCCAGCCCTCCAGGTCTCCCTGAATGGCAGCACAACATTCTGGTGTCAGCCACTCCTCCCAGTTCTGTTTCACCAGCAGAACTGCAGAAGGACTAAAGCGATGCGTTCAACCTGCAAAATTCAGGGCTGGTCACCGAGAACAGAAAGTTTGCTACAGGAATGAGCTGGCAAAGCCATTTGCAAAACAAACCCAAGGCTGAAGTAGAAACTTGGCAGCTTGCAAGCGCTCAGCAACCCGTGCAGGGTGGAAATACACAGTCCCTGCTGGGCTGCACTGGGGAGAAAGGAGCACTTGCCTGTCAGGTAAACTGAGACCCCACAGCAGAACAAGCCGATGGCAGTGTGACGAACAGTCCGGCTGTCCAGCAGGAACCAGTCTGCCCTGCAAAACGGGAGAAGCGTACAGGTCTGTAGTGTCCTGGACCCAGTCTCAGCGCAGGAAAAAAGCTGATGCTCTGGCCCCTGCTGAGAAACCGAAACGCTGGGTTTGCATAGAGGAGAGGTTCAGGGCCAGGCCACAAGCCCAAAGGCCTCTGCTGAGCTGGGTTTCCCCCGGCCGCTGGGTTGCACAGCTCTGCGCTGCCTCTGCCTGCTCTGGAACAGCAGATTTTGAGATTTCAAATTTTTTCTTCCTGGTTTCTGTGCTTTGGAAACCAGATGGGGGCAGGGGCTCAGCAGAGGCAAACGACTGTAGGCTTTTTGCAGGTGATTTACCCTGTTCAGCAAACCCTGAAGAGCAAGCAAGGAACAAAACTGAGGCTTTCGAGCCCATCTTTCCCTCAAGAAGGAATGCCAAGTGAAGTGCTAGTGCATTGAATTAAGCAAGGGCAAGTTCTCTCTTCTGCTTTGGGCTTGGATTTCTGTGCTCAGCTCAGATTGCAAGCTTTTGTCTGGAAGGGGCTTGGTACTTGAATTGTGCTTAGAACACATGAAAAGACCAGCTCCTTTCCAGCGGGGCCTTTGTTTCCCACCCCATACCAACTCCTGTGCCTGCTGCCCACGGCGCTTTCCCCGGCACGCTCTGCACTGAGCCACCCACAGCTCTGCTGGGGTGTCTGCAGAGCTGGACTGACTTGGAAACCTCAGTCCTTGCTGGGCTTTGGAGGCTGCTGTCACCAGAGGATGCCTCTGTTAATTGGGAGAGCAGGATGTGGCTGCTCAGGGACGCAGTGTAGCGTGGCTGGGGTGGTGGATGGGTGCCAGGTGACTCGCGGGGATTGGAAATGTGAGTGCTCAGAAAGAAGCTGTCAGGATTGTGGTGCTGGGAAGCTGCAGACAGTCCCTTGAAACACCTAGGAGTGTGCAAGGCATTGCTGGTCCCACTGGCCACCTTCAAAAGTCCCCAGGAGCCAGCTGGAAACATGTCCTGGCTTGGAAGGACCAGCTGAAGGTACAGCAGCACAACTGTCCTCCTGGCAGCACCAGCCCTTGTCTTGCTCCTCTGCAGTGCCAGCTCCTTCCACCCCACGGGGTGAATTCAGCAGCCAAGGATGCTGTGCCCTGGCCTGGGCTCCCCCCAGCACTGCCTGTCCCCCTCCCCTCCTCCTGGGCTTGTTATAGCCTCTTGGCCGTTGCCGGAGCCGTTAATAGACCCTGGACCCGGTCCCGCTCCTCGCTGCCGGCAGGGAAGAGCAGCCGCTTTGTTTTATTAATTACCTGAGTCGAGGGGGGATTAGTGGGGAGGAGAAGGACTTTGTTTGGAGCTGGCTGGGACTATTGAGCACGGCGCTGAGACGCGGAGCAGTAATTCACTGTGACAGGCCCAACGTGGGAAAGGTCCCTGGGACGTGAGCGGGTCCCCTAATGAAACCAGTGCCCACAGGGGCCAGGCCAGCTCAGCCCAGCCCAGCCATGGGGAGATGGTGGCTATCGGCGTCCCACGTCATGGGGAGAGGGGCTGTGTCCTGCCAGCACCTCCTGCCCAGGGGCAGCCTGCAGACCAGCATTGCTGTGTCTTGAGAACCTGCCCTTTTCCTCCCAAACACAAGTGTCACCCTCGGATTGTAGCTGGGCAAACTGAGGCAGGGCCAGACTAAGTGATCTGCTTGAGATCCCAGGCAGAGGGAGGCCAACCCAGGAGTCCCAATGCCATGTATCACCTGCAGCAAAGCCAAAAGCTGTCTCTCGCTTCTCCGGGGCTCCAGAGCAGAGCACAGAAATGTTATTTAAAATCAGATTGTGTGGGAAGAGCTTCCCTGCTCAGTGAGATGCACCGGCGGGGTCCGCGGCCACGTGGTGATGGTTGTTCTGCTCTTGAGTGAGTGGCTGCTGCTGGAGCACATTCTGCCCCTCTACCTGTGACTCTGCATCTGGCCGCCTGATCAGTGCTGCTCCTGTTTCATGCTCGGTATTTTCAAAGTTGAACCTAAAAAATTCAAGTCGGGCATTTTACAGCCCAAATCAGCACCAGACCTCCCATAAATGTACAGCTGATGGGGAATTTTCTGCTGTCATGGTTTTCCAGCAGAAACTGAGCTCCCACTGAAAGCAAAGTTTGCTGTGGGAACTTTGTGTTTTGCAGAAATATTTTGCTCTCCTTCGTTAACAAGCACACCGAGCGTCGGCTTCACTTGGAAGATGCTGAGAGGAGACGCTGGCGCATCTCCAGCCGTCGCGCTCCATGCAGAGCGGGAGGCATTGATGGGTTGGTCTAATTAGGGACGAAAGTAACTGTTGAAACATTATCCTTTCCTTTAAATGAGTTTTGACTCATAGAGTGAGTCAGAGTGGTCCCCAAAATGGTCCCGTAGGGGCCATGGCATGACCTACACGGAGGGACCTCCCTGTACAGACCAGGTGCAACCAAGATGCTTTTAAATCTGATTATTGACAAGTTGTTTTAATTTTTAACCCAGGAGTGAAGCTGCTGCTGGGGCAGAGGAGCCACCAACTTGGCCCAGGTCTCTGCCAAGGAAGAAGGGGAATTGCTTTGGAAATGGGTTTGCAAGTGTAAAGGTGCTGGTAACGATTAAGTCAACACATGTCTGTGGTTAATGACCCCAGGCCCATGGTCATTTCGGTGGTGATGAGTGGCCTGTGCAGTCACCCCGGCAGTCACCAAAAGAGCCCAGTTCTCCCACTGCAAAGGGACAACTCTCGGGTGTTCCTGGGCACTGTGGCCTGGCCCAGTGTGTCTTCCTTGCCTTGGTTCCAGAGCTCAACTGGCCTCACAGACTGGTGTGACCCCACATGCTCCTACAAGCCTGGACAGGGACCTGAACCATGGGCTGGGTTCACACAGGGATGTCAGCAGGGAAATTAAATAGTGCGTATCAGCGCAGCCAGTCGATGGGCTGTTGCAGCCTTGCTCCCAGTCCATACAGTCACTGAGTGCAGCTACACCCTGAATTGTGGGTTCATCACCCCTGCTTCAGGGGTTATCTCACCCGGGCAGGGACTGCAGAGGTGAATTTGGGGATATCCAAGTGCCAGCAGCACCATTCGCTCCCTGCAACCCCATTTTGCAAGGGCAGTGCCCGGGGGGCCCCAGCAAAGGCCAGATCTTGGGGTTGCAGGAGGGGTCAGCAGGGCTGCCCATGAGCCCCCAGCGCAGGGACAGGGTCCTCGCCTCACACCCCCCAACCACCCCAGTACCCACCCTCCTCTCCAGCCCCCTCCCACCCCCCAGCTTCCCAGGGTCACAAACCCCTCTGAGCCTCCCCTACTACCCTCGCAACTTCCCCGGGGCTCCACAGCACCCCGGTGTCCTCCACGTCCCCCCGGAGCCCCCCATTGCCCCCGCTGTTCCCGGGCTCTCACCGGTCGGTCCCGGGCTGCCCCCGGCACAGCTCGGTGCTGAAGTAGCCGTGGAGGAGGCAGAGCAGGAGGCAGCTCACGTTGAGGACCAGGCAGAGCGCGGCCAGCACGGCCGATACCGGCAGCAGGACGGCGGCCGCCGGCTCCGGCAGAGCCCCTCTCCCGGCACCGGTGCCAGCCCGCCCCGACGGCAGCTGGAAGATGAGGCTGGAGGCGAGCAGGGCCATGGCGGCGGCCAGCGTGCCGAAAAGCAGCAGCACGGCCAGGGCCCGCTGCGGGTAGGCGGCGGGCATGGCAGGGCCGGTATCGGCACCGGGAACCGGGGAGGGCACCGGGCCGACAGACCCGCTGCTCTCCGACAAAGTTACGTGCGCTCCGTCCCCGGTGCGCCCGGGACAGAGAACCGGGAACCGGCACCGGGAGCAGGAATAGGCACCGGGGCGGCAGAGCTGCGGCCCCGCCGGGCGTTCGCCTCCTTCCCCGCGTCGCTGCCCGGCGGGGGCGGGCTGGAAAGGGCCGGTCCTGCCTCCCGGGCCGGCCCCTCGCGGCGGGGGCTGCAGCCCAGCGGCTCCCGCGGGCCGGGACCCCCCCGGCTCCGCCCAGCATCCTCCCCTCCACGACGGGGCCGCGGGAGCCTTCTCGGGTCGGTGGGGACTTGGGAGGGTGGGTGGAGGGAGCGGGACGCGGTGGACTCTGAACTGGGGTGGATGGACAGAGGGACGAGGTGCCTCGCGCCGCTCCCCTTGTCTCTCCCCACTGCCAGGGCCAGGCCCGGCTTTCCTGCGCCTGGGAAGGTCCTGGGATCGACCCTACCAACGTAACCCCTGCCTCGGTGTGGGGATGAGAGCGATGAGGAGGGGACACAGCGGTGGCCTAATCCTGCTACCCCCTGGGGAGAGGTGTGTTTGGCCTCCACCAGCCGCAGGAGCATCCTCGAGGGGTCAGGAGGGAGCACCCAAAACGTTCTCAGTCCCACAAGGTCGAGAAAGGACCCACGAGGTGCTGCCGCCAGTTTCCTGCATCTTATAAATACCCTGGGAAGCTGAAGTGCCTTTTCCCTGGGGATCTGCGCCGGCAGCAGATCCTCCCTGGGAATTGGGGAGGATTTGAGGAAGATTAATTCAGGAAAATCCACTCTACAGGTCATCTGTTACCTTGGGAAAGACGCTGCACCTCACAGGCAGTAGGGAAACTGAGGCAGAAACTGAGGCACCCAAACCCACACCCCTCAGTGCAGCAGCTTTCCCCACGTATGAGAGAAGCGGGCATCAGGATTGGGCCCTTGCGTACACATCGCTGGCGGGGTGCCTGCTCCAGGCCAGGGGACCGGGTGCGACGCTGACTCCTCCAGCCTGGTGTCATCAGCGTCTGGGCCGGTGCCCAAGGCTGGCTGTGGGATCTGGACACTGTGACCTTTCCGTCTGGCAGAGGAGCGCTGCCGGCCTTCCCGTCCCGCGTGGGTGGTTCCTGCTGGCACCCTCCACTCCGGCCGGAGCCGCGCGGGACATGGGCTATTTTGAAAGCTGGTGTGTTGGCCTTGGCAGGCAGCGCAGGTTTGGCTCCCGGCTCCTTTCCAGCCCCACTTGCATTTTTGGCCAGGGGGGGATGCCAGACCCCAGGTCTGTGTCACTGGCACTTGGCCTAAAGTCCCCAAACCAACTCCTGCTGATAATGTCTCTGTCCCTACCCCTTGGTCAGAAGAGCAAAGGGCTCATTCATGTCTTATGGGCTGTGTAATTTGGGGTGCAGCGCACTGTGGGGCTCAGCCTGAGGCACCCAGCAGCTCAGGCTCCCCAAAACCCCGGGACTTTGGGGCAGGAAGGGCCTCAAGAGGGAGCTCAAAGCTTTCAAGCTGCCAACCTGGAGCTTGCAGGGACCAGCCAGGCAGAGCCCAGCCTGGGCACCCCCTGAGCTGGGGGTCTGGACAGTCCCTGTGCCCGAAGAGGGGGTTTTGCTGCCATGGCTGGAAGCAGCTTTTAGCCAGGACAATCCCCTGGGCAGTCCAAGGTGAAGGCTGGGGACAAAGGGCCACCCTCTGTGTCCCCAAACCCTGGCCTGGGGCAGGACAGGGCATCTGGATGAATCCCCTCAGACTCCGTGGCTGCTATGACACTGATGTTCTCGCACTTCTGCTCATTCTCCCACCTCCTCTGCAGGATCAATTAAGATTATAAGCAGGCTAATTAACAGCCTGCTAATTGTGCTCTGAAGCCCTCTATAAATCATGAGCTTTAAAAGCAGCTCTAAGGTGTCATGTCCTTTCTGCCAGCACAGTCACCACCAAACACCTCATCCAGAGAGCCTTTGTCTCTCCAGCCCCTCTTCCCGAATCCCCCATGCCTGGGACCAGACCCCAGTATGGCTGGAGTGGAAGAACGTGTCCCCTCCATGGGGCTGGCATGGGAGCTGATTTCCAGAGAGGCCTTGATAACCCCCTTTCCACCTGCTGCCCGGGTTCCGCTCACGTAACAGGAACTTGGGAATTGCATCAGTTCCCCCTCCCTGCTGTAAACACCGGTGCTCCCCATGGGAACCCCACGACGAGGAGAACCTGGACAGCCCTTCACCTCCCTAAGGCAGCCAGAGGGAGCGGGACCCTGGGCACAGCCACCCACCCCTGGCATAGAGCACCCATCCAGGGGATGCCCAGCAGATCGCAGGATCAGGGGAGTCGGGGCAGAGTGTGGTGGTCATGGTCACCCTCAGCTTTTTCCTCACCGAGGCAGAGGTCATACAAGGACAGGAGACGAGTGGGGTGTGAATTGGGCAGTGCCTTCTCATGGCTGATTTTGTGGCCAGGTTTGGACACAGACACAGAGCCAGGGCACATCATCATCCCTTGAGCTCAGGGGCTGCTCCACCGAGGAAAAGGACCTTTCAGCCGGGCTGCCCTACATCCTGCAGCTGAAACGCTGACTCCGAGCTCTGCTGAGCCATTCCCCGCTGCCAGACCCAGGCTGTTCATGAATCTGTCACCGTGCTACAGAGCAGTGCCTGCCTCCCTTTGCTCTGCAAAGTCCACTTTGGGTCAGCTTCATGGGGTTCAAGCCACAGGATCCACCACCAACTGCCTCTCCCTGCTTGAGATGTTCTGCTGCAGTTTCTGTCACCTTCCCCAGGCTGAGAGTGGGGACGATGTCAGGAAACCACAACACTGGATTGTCCCAGGTGTCACCGGTGTCTGTCCCCCTGCTCTGTGCTGGGTGTGGGGACACAGCGGTGTTGGGGTTTGCAGCAAGCAGGCGTTGGGTTGGTTTTTATTGAGGCAGGTCACCTGCAGCTTGTGATCTGCGTGCAGAGGTTTTGCTCGGCGTCCCCAGCTCTTCCTTGCAGCCTCCCCCGGGTTATGTCACGGCAATTCAGTGACCCCCACACCGGCTTCCAGGGTCACTCGCTGCAGGGTGGTCTTGCTCTGTAAGGGCAGGAGCCCGGGGCAGCCCCCCCAGGACAGGTCACTTGATTTGCAATATAAAACAAGAGATACGCCCCCGAGGGAGTGTGTTGTGTTGGATGTTTCCTTTCAGAGATGCAGACCAGCAGCGGGGTGTCGAGCTGATGATGGGTTTTTTTCACTGTGGTTTTGCTGAGCTCTTGGCGACCTGGGGACCAGCTTCCACCCAGCCCTGTGGCCGATGGGCCCGGCAATGTTGAGGAGGGGGCCCCTGAAACGAGGGGGGTGGAGGGAGGTGGGGGATCTGTCATATGCCAAACCCAGAGCCTGGCCCTAAACCTGCACCCAGGACCCTCCACCTCAGCCTGAGTCCGAACTCACATCGAGGACCCAGCACCCCCAAGACCCCCTCAGCCTTCACCCCCATCCCAGCTCCCCCGATTCCTGCAAACTCATCGCACCCTCCCCTGCCAAACCCCCATCCCAGCCTCCCACGTCCCCCCAACCCCCCTGCCCAGTCTCCCCAGTTCTCCCAACCCCGCCCCTTTCAGCCCCGCCCCGCCCCTCTTCCCGGCAGAGGCGGGGATATGCAAAACGGCCCTACGGCAACCGCCAATAGTGAGCGATCCCGGCAGCTCTATGCAAATCGTCCCGCGGGGAGGGCGTGGCTATGCAAATATTGCCGGCGCGGCTCGGGCAGGCGGCGGGCAGCGCGCTGCTCCGGGGACAGGCACCGGCACCGGCACCGGCACCGGCACCGGCACCGGACCGGGACCGGGCAGCGGCGGGGCCGCACCGGGGCCGGGCCGGCTCCACTCTAGCGCCGGGAGCCCGCGGCCGAGCCGTCGGGAAGCTGCTGAGGAGGAAGAGCCGGTGTCCAGGTGTGTGTCCCGGGATCGGGAGGGGGGGTCCGGGGCGCGGCCGCGCTGCGGTGGCACTGGCACCGGGGAGGGGAACAGCGGCCGCCGCGCACTCCCAGGCCCGTCTGTCTGCCCCAACGGGGATCTCTTCCGCGGCGGGCGGCCCCACGCAAGCAGCCGGCCGCCCCGTCGGGGCTCATGGGCAGGGGTAGCGGGGCCGGCCCCGACGAGGTGCCGGTGCGGCCGAACCGGCGCCCCACGGGCTGGCCTGGGCACAGCGGAGCCCCGGCCCCCGCCCCGCCGTCTAGGGATGGCGGGCTATAAAAAGCCTGTGGTTTGCGCCGCGCTCGGGGTGGTTATTTTTACTCGTGTCTGTGCAGGGAGGAACGCCCGGGTTTAACCCAAAAGTGCAGCCTGGCTGGCAGCCGCCCTGCCCCGGCCCCACCGGCTGCCTCCCCACCGTCCCCAGGCCCACCGAGGCCTTCAGGAGCTGGGGCTGAGCCCTCTCGCTGTACACAGGGGAAACTGAGGCACAGCACACGGGTCTGTTGGCTTGACGGGGCCAACAGCTGTAATTACGGTTGTAATGGCACCGATGACGCAGCACTGGGGGACCCCCATGCAGGACCAGGGCCTGGTGTCACCATAGCTTTGCTGTGGCATCACATTGTCTGGCAGTTCATAGCACATGCTGGATTGCGGCCAGTTCCTTACCGCCCCTGGGTGGGGATGTGACCCATCCATGGCTCTTGCCAGCGCATGGCATCCCCAGCACATGCGAGTTCCCCTCTGTCACCCATCCCTATGGAGAAACTGAGGTGGATCCTCTGCCGGCTCCTCCTGCCTGATCCCCCTGCCCACTGCAGCCGATTGCCAGTGAGTCCCCGTCCCTAGGGCTTTGCTCTTTTACTGAGAGAAAAGTTTCCCAGAACCGCTGGCTCTGGAGAGCGGGTTTCGCAGGGAAGCAATTAACGTGGCAGCTGGTGGGTGAGCTGGAAGGCCGGGACCTGCGCCGGGGAGGTGATGGGCTGTGTCCCCTCAGTCCACCCCCATCCCTTGGGACATCGGGTACCAGTTGGGAAGGAAGCGTGGGTGACCCGCTGGGGAGCCGGATCCTGGTCCTTTTCCATGTCACTGTCTGCCAGCTGGACACGTCACACAGCGGTGCTGTGTGGGGGAGACCTGTGTAGCTTGTCAGGGGGATCTGGGATGTAGATACAGGCCCTGAGTTAGGTTTAGGATGTCAAATGTTCCCTCTTGCCTCTGAGCCCAGGGCATGGATGACACCCTGGTGCTGAGAGCCAGCTCACACGGCAGCAGGACAGGAAAGTGGGTTTGGGAAGCTCTGTGTGGTGCAAGGGGACAAGGATTCCTGCTGACACCTGGGAGAAGGGAGCTCCCGGCAGCAAGGGGGATGGAGACTCCAGCATGCCATGCTGCCGCGGGGGTGCCCAGCGGGACTGGGGGGATTTACTGTATTTAAGAAGTTTGCATTTCCTTCCTCTTCGCAAGAATTACAGCAGAATTGTCAGGAGCAAAGGAGGTGTGTAGGCCAGGCAGCCTTAACAGCACGGCGATGGGCTCAGGCCAGCCATCAGCAACTTCTGGCTGCCCCCAGCAAACCCTCCAGCAGAAAACAAGCATCATTTCCCATATTATTGCCTGGCTGCAGCATGGGGCACCCCAGCCCCACGGGAACAACATACTGCTGCCAGCAGCATTGCTGAAACCAAGGAAAAAAGGTGGTCTGGGCCCTGGAGTGGGTCTGTCTGTCTGTCCATCTTCCCAAGGGCAAGAGCTGCCTTGATTTTTGGGGACTTTTCAATCCTTCCTCCTTCTGCACAGTCATTTTGGAACTGAAAAGCCTCCACCCAGTGCCAGGTGCTGGTGGGACTCTCAGTCTGTGTCACCCTGAGCGGGATGGAGTCAGGTCTGGATGGCTACCAGGTCCCCCTGAGCCCAGTCAAAGCCTGGGTATGGCTCTGGAGTGGGACAGGGCAATGCCATGGCTGGCCCCTGTGCTGCGATGGGGGGAGATGGATGAATTATAATTGCCCCTGGGGATTTTGCTGGGTGCTGGGGTGGTGCTTGTGAGGCAGGGGAAGTTTTTTAGTGGACACAAGCCCCTTGTCCCCAGCATCCAGACATGTCCTTGATCCCCAAGTCCCCACAGTGCCCCCTTCCCACTGGACTCTCCTTTCCCCTGCTTCCCAGCAGGCTCCTCCTGCCTTCCCCACTCCCCTTCCCGTGCTATCAGGCCCACTCTGGTTTATACTGGTTAGCTGTTTAAATAACCTATAAAAAGCAGAAGGGCCTGTCAACCCCCGGCCAAAACCCTGCTCAGCTTTGACTTTTCCCCACACCAGGCTCGGGATGCTGCTGCATCGCGAGGCCCCGGCACTGCCGTTCCCTGGGGACCAGTGAGAGCTGAGGCCACATCCCCAGCTGGGAGCTGGGCAGCACTGCCCAGGGATGGATGTGGCCTACAATGGTCTCAGCACCATGTGTCCATCCGTGATGGGTGGTCCTTAAAGCCCCATTTCAAGCCAGTTGCCTTTCTGGTCCAGCACTGGCCTGGTCCCCCCTCCCCAGGGATTTCACTGCTTCTGGCTCAGATTTTCCCCTCCCAGCCCTACTCACTTCATCTCCCTGTGAAGGACAGGATGGAAACTGTTTCTTCCACTTTAATCATTGTTTTTTCTCAAAAAAAACTCCTCACTTTTTGGAAGCTGCTGAACACCGACAGCGGGTACTTGCTGGCAAATCTCCCCTCCCTCTGCCATTTCTACACAGCCACCCCCAGCTTTTAGATTTGCAACAGAATCCCCATAGTTTGGTAAAAAAAGGCCTTTTTCCCTAATTTCTACATCAGTCCTGCTTTGTCCCATGGGGGTGGGAGAGGTGAGAGGATGAAACATGGGGGAACTCAGAGACCCTGACCTGAGTTTATCAGGGGAGCACTTGGAGCTTCCACCACTTCAGGGCCCAGGCGGTCCCCTAATAACCCCCTGCTTTGACTTGAGGATAAACTTGTTGGATTTAACACTTCTGGAATCATTCAGAGGTGGAGAAGGTTGTGAAGGTGTCAAAGGTAGTGCCAGGACCCCCTGATACCATGCTGAGCATCCTGCACAGTGCCGGGGCTGTGGCACATGGAAAAACACGTTGCTCTCAAGGGGTTCGCTTTGTCTCAGTGCACTAATTAGGAGCTGGGGTGGGAAGTTTACACTCTCCGGCGTGATGCAAATGACCACTAAAGATGTAGAGGATCCAAGGAGTTAATTATAAACCTCAATGTAGCCCAGGGTTTGGGGTGACACCTCACTGTGGGTGCTGGCGAAGGGATGGCGGGGATGAGGGGCGTGGAAGCGAGCCCGGTGCGTGCGAGTGAGCAGAGAGCCCAGGCTAAAGATAAGTGCGCGTGGGAGGGAGCGGAGGCCGGCGGGATGCCAGGCAGCACAGGAGCCTCTGACCAGCGCAGGCAGGGGAAAGCGTCTCCTCTCTGGAAGGTTTTGAAGGCTCAAGAGCTTTGCTTGCACTGGGTTTTGTTGGCTTCCTTTGTAATGATGATGCTGAAGGGTGCTTCATCCCTGCAGCTGGGCCATGCTGTGAGTTCCCATCGCGGCCACGCTAATGAGGAGCAGTTTGTGTGAGATGGGACCTTGCAGAGACTACGCAGTTAGAAGTTGGGGGGTTTCTTTGGGGCCAGCACCCCAGTCCTGCTCCCTCTTGCTTGAGGGTCCCCAGCCATGAGCCCTTGCTGGATGAGAGCCAGGCTGCTCCCTCGATGCTGTCCCCGGCCACAGGGATAAAGCTGGAGGGTGCCACATCATTGGGCCACGGGATAGAGGTAGCACTGCCAGGCAGAACCGCTCCGTTGTGCCCATCACCTCCCGCTGCGATAATTGCCTGCAGCCACGATGCTGCTGATCGCCTTATCGCCTGGCGCAGCAATTAAAATCCAGAGCCAACGTTCCGCCCTCCCCTCCCAGCACCTTACACCGGGGGGGGGCGAGTGCTGGTGTCCTGCCGCACTGCGGTCGCCAGGGCACCAGGACCCCTTTCATCAGCGAGCCAAAGCGCCTTGTCCCCTCCTTCAGGAGAGCATCGCTCCCCCAGCCTGCGGCCCCCGCCCCTGTCCTGCAAGACCCTGCACATGGCGAGGTGCTGGTGGCAGCGATGGCCTGTCCAGGGCTGCACATGTCCTCGCAGGCCCCATGTGGCCGCGGTGGCCGAGCGGCCAAGATGATGTCCCAGGAGCAGGAGGAGCCGTAATGAGCTGTGCAGGGAGGCGGATGATGAAACCGCCCCACGTGTTGCACGAGGCCTCAGACGGTTTCCCCGGTGGGGAGGGATAAGCCATGCCAGCAGCCCACGGTGAGCATGGCAAGAATCTGGCCACAGAGGGTCCCCAATTCCCCCAGTCTGATGGTGCTGCACCTGACACTTCCTCTTACCTCCCACCTTCACCTGCTATTCTGGGCTGGGCCCCTGCAGCATCACCCCGTGGGTGCTGGTACCCCCCCGGGATCCCCACAGCATCGCCTTATTGGTTCTGGTACCCCCCCAGGACTCCTGTGGCATTGCCCCATGGGTGCTGGTACCCTCGGGAGCACCCTGCCTGGGCAGGGGGGCAGATGTGGCTCCTCCAGTGCTCAGCACTGTGCTGGTACCTGAAGAATCCCTGTCCCCTGTCCTGGAGCAGCACAGAGCAGGGGACATGACCAGGCCTTGGGGCAGGCTGAGGCCAGGTATGGGCTTGCAGGATCAGTCCCAGGGTAGGGACCATCTCTTTCTGCGCTTCCCATGCAGATAGACACTGGGGTGCTGCAGCAGCTGAGGAGCTCAGAGCACTGGCCCCAGCTAAGGGGTCCTTAACAGAGTTTCATGTCCCCACTGAAGATTGGGGGGCATGTCCTTCCATCCCCAGCACCCTGGAGCCAGGGAGACACTGTGCAGGGATGTGGGGATGTGCAGCCAGGAGAGCATCCCCTGACCCCCACAGGCCAAACCCAGCTGGGAGACGGAGCCCCCTGGGGAATAGCTCCTCTTTCTGCACCCCAGATTAAAGATCGTGTGATGGGGTGGACAGGCAAGAGCTGACCCCCTCCGGGTGGCCCTGGCTGTGTACCTGGCAATGGCCTGGCCCAATGCTGTGCCGCAGGTGTCGGTGCTGGAAGGGCAGGAGCAGCCGCAGCCCTGCGTGAGCAGCAGAAATCATTGGGAAAACCTCTGCTTTTCACCAGGGAATCACTGGCTTTTTCCGGGGGGGGATGGGGTGGTCCCGGCACCCCCTGTACCTTGGTGTCGTGCGTGGGCCGCAGGACAGAGGGTGGCAGCGGGGCCGTGGGAACGGCAGTGCAATTTCCTTCCATAAATTAAAATTAGTTTTGATCAGCTAAATATAGCAGCTGAGCAAGATGGTAAATGGCAACGTGCTTGAGAGGGGGAAGAGGGACAAGCTGGGGCATCGGGGGAGCAAAGGGCTAGCTGGTCCCCAGCTGGTACCCCCAGGGTGCATCCCTGTGATGGGGGGGTGGGTACTGGCTGGGCTTGGGAATCTCCCAGCATAGAGCTCCCAGTCCTGCTGGTTTTCCAGCTTGGCATTTGCCCCAAAGTTGTGGCTTAGAGATGGTGGGGACCAAGCCAGGCCAGGTCTGCACCCAAACTGTGGTGGAGGAACTGGGTGCAAGAGTCTCATTTGGAGCATCTTGATGCCACCCATGGCTCTGCACAAGGTTGTGGTGGTACTGGGGCATCCCAGAGGGGTTTCGGGGTGACCAGTACCGGGGGATAACAAGAGGGGTGAGAATTGGATCCCTGTGACATCAAGGGGATGGCACAGGGGGTGTCAGCCTAATGCTGGGCTGCAAAGGGTGCTGGCACCTGCAACCTGGGTGGGCTCCAGGGTCCCCTGACTCCTCACCCTTCCCACCACTGGCTCACGTGGCCTGAAGAGGTGGGTGGTTTCGCTTTGCTGTCTCCTCGTACAGCCACTTCCTGGCCTGTGAATGGCGGAGGTCAAATTTAGTCTGTTCACGTTAGAAAAAAAAAATTAAGAAAAATAACCTCGAACCTAAAAACAGCTCTTTTGTTTTATGGACCCTCCCCGCAGCCAGCCCGGCCTCCCTTATAACCCTCCCCAGCCAAGGGACCTGCCGGTCACAGCATCAGTGCGCGGGACGGGGGCTGAGCAGCCCCTGCAGCTTCGGGCGGGCGCTTGGGGATGCGAAGGCCGGTCCTGTTCTCCTGGTGACGGACCTGGCACTGCAGCTTTCTGGCCGGCACACGCAGGTGCTCAGGTCCCCAGGGCCGGTGTTGGGGCTGGGGTGATGGAGCTGGGGCAGTGGAACTGGCTGGGCAGAAATAAGAGGACTTTTTCCCACCTGCCCCATCAGAATTTCCAAAGCAGTTCTTTCATTTCTCAGTTTTTGCTGAAAAAAAAAAAAGCCAAAACTTCCTACGAAAACTTATTTTTTAAAGCAAAGCTTATTTTTGTCAGCAGAAGGGAGTGAGGAGGCATGTGCGGTGCCGGGGCGGATGCTCACTCAGGCCAGCCCAGGGCTGTGGGGGCTCAGGGGCTTCTCACTCTCTTCCAGCCCCTCCTCGCGTGTAAGAGGAGAAAATGGGACGGAAAAAAATACAGATCAGCCGAATAGTGGATCAGCGGAATCGGCAGGTAGGAGCCGCTCGGAGATGAGGTGGGGCCAAGGAGCCACATGGCCATGAAGGGAGGCAAAGCTGCTTTGCCACTTTCTTCATGGGTGTTGGAATTGCTGGAGCCAGAGGGGATCTGGGGAGCCAGGAGGAGGGTTTGAGGCCATATCCAGGGGTCCTGGGTGCAGCATCCCGTCCCCTTCCCTGCTCTGCAGGTGACCTTCACCAAGCGGAAGTTTGGGCTGATGAAGAAAGCGTATGAGCTGAGCGTCCTGTGTGACTGCGAGATCGCCCTCATCATCTTCAACAGCACCAACCGCCTCTTCCAGTACGCCAGCACCGACATGGACAAGGTGCTGCTGAAGTACACGGAGTACAGCGAGCCCCACGAGAGCCGCACCAACTCTGACATCCTCGAGGTAGCTGCGAGGAGAGGCTGGGGGAGCTGGGGTGGGCGCAGGACCCCCCTCACCACCCTGCTCCCCGCAGACGCTGAAGCGCAAAGGGCTGGGGCTGGAGAGTCATGAGCTGGAGCTGGACGAGGGTCCCGATCCTGGGGAGAAGGCACAAAGGCTGAGCGAGGGCATGGACCTGTCATTGGCACGGCCCAGGTTTTATGTGAGTTGCTGCCATCCCATGGCATCCCTGAGGGTCCCTGTCTCCTCCTCATCCTCTCACCTCCACTTTGCCTGCAGAGCCCAGTGCCACTGCCCGAAGCAGCCTATGGCAGCTCCCCACCGGCCACCGACTCATCCCTGGGCAGTGCCAGTGGCTCCCCGCAGGGCCAGGGCCGCCCACCTGCCTTCAAGCCAGGGGCACCAAAGCCACCAGGACGCTCACCAGGACCACTGCCTCCAGGTAGGCTTGGACTCATTGCCCAAGAGGAGCTGGCTTTGGGAGAATAGGTCCCCCCCCATGGGCACCCCGTTCCCCCCATGGGCACCCCATCCCCCCATGGGCAGCCCGTCCTCACCAGCCCCACAGGGATTTTACTGGCCAGGCACCGCATGCAAAGCTTTTCTCGCAGCATCTCCCAGGGACTTACCAGGAGCAGGGCTGGGGCGGTGCGTGGGCAGGTAGTGCTGCTGCAGCTGTGGAAACACCGTCCCCTGCCTCCATCCAGCTGCTTCCTGCACCCTGCCGGCACCCAGCACCCCACTGGTCCCGGCACCCTGGGCACCACACACCTACAGCTCCTTCCCATGTGGCATAACTTGGAGCTGGGCACAAGGGGCTTGTCCTGCCTGGTGGGATGCCACCAGTTCAGGGTGGGGACAGGGACACAGGTCCCTCCAGGGCCACGCAGCAGAAAAGCAGTTGGAAAAGATGATGCTGGGTCTTGACCAGTGGAAAGACCCGGGTAGGTGGGGAGGTGGCAGAGGGTGGCTGGGTGATATTCCCAGTGCAGGATGCAGGCGTGCAGCATCCCCATCACCTTGGATGGGGACAGTGTGGTGTGGCCCCTTGCACATTGGACATCCCCACGGGAGGTTCTAACTGCTCTGTGGGGAGCTGGGATGAGGGTGCTCCCCGCAGCAAGGTCTGGCTGGGGAGGTTTGCAAACTGCTGGCCCCAGGGCTGGATCTGGCCACCAATGCTTCCGCTGCTCGTAACATGTGGCCATGGCAGCCCAGGTGCACCGACAGCATCACACAGGAAGTGGGTTTGCCGGAGCACGGCACCGTGCAGGCGTGCACGGCCACCCACGGTAACGAGAGCCCCAGAGCCACCAGCTACGGCCATGGGCATCGCCCCGAGAACCAGAGCCTCTGTGACCCCACATTCCCTGGGGCCACCCAATGCATCCTCCTGTCCCTCTGTCCATGCAGGTATTGGCTACCCCCTGTTCCCCACTGGCAGCCTGAACCGAGCCCTGGCCACTAAGACGCCCTCACCGCTGTACCTGGGTGCTGAGTGCAGGCGTGGCGAAGCCCACAGTAGCTTGGCGAGTGGCCGGAGTGGTGGCAGCGCAGCGGTGAGTGCCACAGGGGGGACACCGGGCCTGTGGCACCCACTGCCTGGGCTGGCATGCTGGCAGCCCCCCTCTCCCCCAAATCTGTAGCCCCCCTGTCCCCAGGGTGGGCTGGCTCTTGGTCCCTGGGGTGGCCCAGACACCTGGGCAGGGGGTTGGGACCCCTTGGCTATGGGGTTCCCCCAGGCAACAGTGCCAGCAGGATGCTTGGTGGCCTTGGGCACCCTCTCCCCAGCAGTGACACCATGGGAGTGGGGGCAGCAGGGTAGGCAATGAGGGCCCCCCCTACCCTGGCTTGCTGCAGCCAGCAAGTCACCATGCCCAGTGTCCCCAGAGCCACACAGCTGTCCTTTTCCCAAATTCAGCAAAGAACTTCTTCCACCTGCCCTTCCTCAGCCCAGCACTGGGTTGGAAGAGGCTGGAGGGGAGAGGCTGCATCATAAGCCCCTCCAGGGGGTCAGCAGCATGAAGCCTGATGGGGGGCACCCCCCAATTTCCTGCAGCGGCCACTGTACCCCGCTCTGCAGACCCTGAGCCCTGTGCTCACCCCAGGCAGCTCCAGCATCCCGAGCCATGGCCTTACGGGCTTCCCTTTCCTTGCCCCGGCCCAAGCGGGTAAGTTCTGTCCCCTCGGCCCTGGGATAGCACGGACCCCTCCGGATGCAGAACCCAACCCCCCCAGCTCCTGCTCACTCTTGACCTCCTGCTCAGCAGAGTTTGGGGCTGGAGAGGCCCCACCACATCCCAGCTTCCTGCAGCCCAGCCCTGCAGCGTGGCAGCACCCACGGGACATGGCAGCACTGGGGTAAGGATGGGGGACACCTGTGGGGTGGGAGATGTGGGGGGAGCACGGGGTGGGGATGAGCTTGTTCATGGGGAGCTGCTGCACCCATGGATGCCACCTCCCAGCCATGGGTGCGGCCAGCACCCAAGACGCAGCCCCCCCACCCGCCATGCTGGGATCTGTCCAGCTTCACCCCAAAACCGGGACACGTGGGGGTCACCCCAGAAACCCACCCACCACTGATGGCAGAGCCTATTTCCAACTGGATTTCCCCAGGGGACCTGGTCCTCATACCCACCCCCTACTCACACACCAGGCTCCCAGCAGCCAGATGGGCAGCTGCCCAGTGCCAGGCTGGGTCAAAGCTGGTATGTGAGGTGAGTATGGGGGGGTTTCAGCTCCTCTAAGGAGGAGAGGAGGGGGTGAGCTCAGCCTCTCCTTGCCCTGTACACCTCAGCAGGGTATGCAGGGAGACCCAGCCTCACTCCCACTCCCCTCTTACTCCAGAGTCAGCAGCCGGATCGTCTCTGCCGAAGAGCCGACCCCGGCTCCCAGCGCCTCCCCGCAGCACCAAGCCATCAGCATCAAGTCAGAGCGGGTCTCCCCGGGGCTGGGCTGCCCCTCAGGCACACCCCAGGCCCCCCTGTCCAGCCTGGCCTCCCTGAGTGAAGCCTCCCGAGGCCCCGGAGACCTTCAGCCACGGGATGACTATGCCAAGGGGTACCCCTACCCCCTGGGGACCCCCCGGCCACTGGCAGAGGAACAGCGGGCCCCTGTCCCTACACGACGGGCACAGGCCATGGACACTTGGCAGAGATAGCAAGGCTGATGGGGGTACATGGCGGGGGGCGAGCCTGGGAGAACAGCCCCCCACTTCACCCCCCATTCTCGGACCCCGGGAAGCCCCCCACTGCCCTTTGCAATGCTGCCAGTGGGGGGCAGTGGTGGGGTCCTGGTCCCCCACCCCGGGGCTGCAGCTCACAGCAAACCCCCTCCCCACTCTGGTGCCCTCCACACGCCGCTGCCCACCCCCTCCCTGCAGCTCAGCCCCCCAGCCAAGATCCCACGGGCCAGGAGTGTTTATCGCGGTCCCCTGTCTGGTGCCAGACATCGTACATGTCTGTCTGTCTGTCCCTGCACTATCGTGGACCCAGCTAGAGGGAATGCCTGAGAAATGCCACGGGGTGGCAGCAGGACTGAGAGCACCAGCAGCAGATCCAACCCTGCACCCCCCTGGCCCAATCCTGCACCCAGCTTTTGGGGGCTGCTGGGATCCCACAGTGAGACGGGAGGGATGGCTGGAGGGGAGCGGCCGGGGGGTGCTGTGTGCCGCTTCCCCATGCCCAGGGGCTCTTTTCTATTTATTATCTTCTCACCAATAAAGAGCTGGGGGTGTCGGGGTGTCTGGTGTGAGCTTCTCGGCGTCAGGCAGCATGACTCGGGTTGGCTAATGAGGTGGCAGAGTCATTAATGTCCACAAGAGCAGAAATAACCCACGCCCTGGCGCCATTCAGCTCAGCGTTGCTGTCCCCCACGTCCCCCAGGTTAAGAGCCGACCTTTCCAGGGTCACCAGCCAAGAAGGTGGGTGATACCCGGGTGACAGCTGCATCACCCCCAGCTCTGGCCAGCTCCCTGGCGACCAGATGTGCTGTTCCCACCCCTCGGCTCCCTGAGAGACCCCAAAAAGCAGCTCACAAGGTCCCACTGCCGCAGCCTGGTGCTGGGAGTGGGCGGGAGGAGGAAAAACCCTTTCTGTGCCCTTAAGATCGGCATCAGTGGGGGCGGGGGGGGTTAATTGGGGAGGGGGTGGGACCGGCCCAGCTGAGCTGAGTCTCTTATAGCTCAGGGCTGGGCTGGCGCTAGAGTTTCTGCTGCTCTCTGGGGTGGGGGAGTGTGTGTTGTGGTGTTCTGGGGATGGCCATGGCCTTGGACGCGCTGCTGAGAGGTGAGTGAGGAGGAGAGACCAGGTTTTGGCGGTGCCCATCCTTCTCCGGTTTGGGCGCCGTGTGGTTTCCTCCCAGCACTACCTGGTCACCCGCAGGCTGGGATGGGGTGGGGGTCCCTCCACACCGGATGCTTGCTAGTGCTGAACTGGTCCCATTCCCAAGGTGGGGGGATTACTGGTGGCTGAGCTCTGAGATTAAAGCATGGGTGGGAAATTAATCCTGGGAAGAGTTTGCCCCACTTAATAGAGAGATGTAAATACCAGCCAGGATTAGGGGCTGTACTGAGCCCTGGCAGCCTAGGGCTGGATCCAGCCTCAGTCCAGGTCCCCCCCATGGCTGGTGAGTCCTCTCCTGGGCCACCCTCGGGTCTGGGAAGGGGCTTCTGCATGGCAAGAGGAAGCGAGACACCCAGTGAAAGTGTGGGGGCTGGGGTAAGAGAGACTGATTGAATAGCAATGACTGCATGATTTATGGTTTGCATTATTGCATGGCTCATTTGAATATATGCTAATAAGGCTTTTCTCCTCGTTTTGTTTGTAAGATTTAGATTTGCTATGGCAACCTGCTGGCATGGAAGGAGCGCCAGGAAATGTCAGGGCAAGGTGAGCCCCGGGGAGGGACTGGGACTGTTTGGGGGACTCGATGCATCCCGCCATGGGGACATGGGAGTGGCTGGTGGGACCCAGAGGGCAGAGGTGGGAGACCTGGGAGCTGACAGAGCCGTGCACCAGCCCTGGCTGCCTGCAGGTCCAATAATGCCCTGTTGTGACAGGCCCTAAACTGGGGTGGGGGATGCCTTGGGGTGCCTCTAGCTCTGCTTTGGTCTTGCAGGGATGCCCCTCTTCCCCCAGCTTCACACCCCTGCCTTCCTGCCAAACATCCTCCCAGCATGGTGGAGATAGTGGCATACCCCAGTGCACTGGACCCAAAGGTGGCACCCAAGGACCCCCATTGTCTTGGGGGGGGAGGTGGTGTATAGTGCTCGGGATGGCACTGGGAAGGGACACAGAATCTGTGCCACCCATCCATCCTCCAGGGTTCTGGTTCATGGTGGAGGTTTCTGGGCCATCTTCCCACCTCTGTGGCTCTGTGTCCCTCTTCCCAGCTGGCCAGGGAGCTGTCCCAGTAAAGCCCAGTTACCTGCAGGCCCAGCATGGTGGGGGCCTGCACAGCTCCCAGAGGGTGCTGGACTCTGGCGCTTGAGGCTACAGAGACAGTGGGGCTTTGTCTCCCGTTTGGTGCCAGTACTGCTCCTCCTGCTAGGCAGGGGGTGTGCTGTTTGGGCTCTGCATCCAGATTTGGGGGGCTGTGGGCCTTGCAGTCTGGTGCTCCTTTCTGGGGAAAAGGTGGATGGGTTGGTTTTGGGGGGGGGGTCCGTCCCCTTCCTAGAGCTGGGGGAGGACCGCCATGTCATTGGATCCCAGCCTGGGGAGGGGTGTGTGCTGATGGTCAGTGTCCCTCGGGGTTGTGGTGCTACTGAGGGGACATCCCGGATGGAGTTGAAGTCCCCCTGCTGCCCCCACCGAGAGAGCACCGGGCCCGTCCCGGTCTGCGGGAGCCGAGGGAGGGGCAGCCTTTCGAAGCCCCCCGGCCACGCGTGACTGCGGAGCTGCCTCGGGGCGGCTCAGCTGTAGCGGTGGCCCCGGGGCTCAGCAGGGGCTGGGTGTGTGTCTGCAACGACGGGACGGGCCGAGCCTCCGCTCCAACTGGGGGCCGGTCTCCACTCCCGGGTTACCGGGAGACATTTCACGCCTTAGAATGGGGCAGGAAAGAGCCCCGGGCTGAGGTCGCGCAAGTGCGGCCCCGACCCCGAGAGGACGAGGGCGCTCGGCCCCTCCTCGTCTCCCTGCCTCAAGGTGCCCGGTACCGATCCGGGCACCGGGGGCTGCCGCCCCCCTCCTTTCCGCTCGGTGTATCCTTTCCCAAACATCCACTTTGTTGTTTTACAAAAGCCCTGAGATATTCATGCGTCGATCATTTCTTAGAGAATTTTTGATCAAAACAGTATCAGGGAGCCAAAATATGACACCCCGGAAACCCTCGTCGTTGTGGAGGGAACGGGACGGGCACTGGGCCCGCCGATACCGGGGGGCTGGAAAAGCCTGGCCTGGCTCTGAGAGCCTTTTGCTGCTGAAGGTGGAACCGCGCAGCCCGGGGGTTGCATCCCGTCCCCGAGGTTGGTTATTCTGGGGCCAGTGGTCGCTTTTCGGGGTGCCCGACGTGCAGGCCCAGCCTCCTACTGCTCCCCGGGCCAGGAGAGAGCGGACGGGCCGCCGTGAAGCCCCGGTTGAACCGGACGGGCGGTGAGAAGCCGGGACAGGGCGTCCTGGCCCCCGTCAGCCCCGCCGGGAGAAATACTCGTTGAGGGAAAAATGCATGAGCAAAGCTCATTAGCGGAGAGCACGAAGACGGCGACCGGGCCGGGGGGCATCGGGGGTGGCACTCGGCACCGGCTCGATCCCAGATCCATGGCGGGAGATGCGCACCCTGTGAGGGCTCCCGTGGCTGAAACCTCCGCCCGGCCCCGCTCCGTGTCTCGGTATCGGCGGGTGTTTGTCCCCCTCTCTTTCCACCCCTTCCCGGGACCAGATTTGGGGCACAAACCTCGCCTTTGGAGCCACCGATTTTTAACGAGTTCCGAAAATCTCGGTGAGCTGAGGGTAGGGGGGGTGTCCGTTCCCGGTCACTTCGGAGCCTGGAGGTGTTAATAACTGGGGCGGGATTTTGGTTTAATTAAAAAAAAAAAATAGCCGACTTCCGTTTTATTTCCACGGAATAATCCTGCACGGGGGAGCGGGTTGACTCTGCCCGCCCGCCGCCTCCTGCTGCAGCCCCAGCCCCCGCATGGGGGGCAAAGGCTGGGGGACCACACCCCTTCTCCTCGGGATCCAGACCCGCTCCCGCCGCGACCCGTAGGGTTCTCTGACGGTCCCGGGGCCGGGCGGGGTGGGGGGAATCGGGATCCGGCCCTGCCTCCTCCTGCCCTTGCGGGGCCACATCCGCGGGGTCAGCGGGATTATTATTATTATTTATTTAAAAAAAAAAAAAAATCGCCGTTATTTTTAGGTTCAGCCGCCAGAGCCGCCCCCGCGCCAGCTTCCCCCCCAGCCCGGTGCATT
>JANIJG010025536.1:0-27038 GCA_024611175.1 Megaceryle torquata
TTATAAAAAGACTGGAGAGGGCCTGTTTACAAAGGCCTGGAGTGAAAGGACAAGGGGCAATGGTTTTAAATTAGAAAAGAGTGGATTTAGAGTAGATGTAAGGAAGAAGTTCTTTACCATGAGGGTGGTAGAACACTGGAACAGGTTTTGTCTTTTCTACAAGAATTATGAAAGTTCAATGGCAATTACTGATTGTAATCATGTTGATACCTATTCCATCAGGTTTTAGATAGACTAATTGTGAATAGTTCTTTTGGAAAAAATAAAAAATAAAAATTTTTTTTAGTAAAACCCTTCATGTCTATTGTTGAACCCTAGATCATAAAGTTTTCCTAAATACTCTCACTTACATCTAAGTGTGCAGAAAAAGGAAAGAGATACTTACTGGTCTTTTTGCATAACTGCTAAACTATCCTGCTCTATTAGGAAGAAGAGTGGCAATTTTTGTTGATATACCAAGAGAAATATACACTTCATATCAAAACTAATCTGCAGTTCATAAGGGTTTTGAGCCAGTAGGAGAGACCTTTTCCTTTCAATTGATTGAGCACAGAATTGCACATGCATTTATTTCCATTCAACAGAGTACTAAAGACTATTATTTCGTATTTTGTTGAATAAAGATCTCTAAGAATATATCTAAAATAATATTTGGAAACATCTTACATTTTCAAATACAGTGTTTAAGAAATATTTTTTGTAAGACAATCAGTTAGCTTCTGTATTCCTGCCAAGCAATATTTTTTTAATCACGTGTGATATCTATTGTGGATAATATTCTACAGTAACAGATATTTTTACATTCGAAGGCAGACTGAAGTAAATCCTAGCATTTTAATTTCAGTTGTGGCACAATATTTAATTAATTCTGCACCGGGAATTGTGTACAAGATCAAGAAGAAATTGTTCTAGGGAAAAAAGCAGAAACAAAATCAACGGCGTTTTATAATGGGATTTCTTTTCATTTGTATGAGAATGAGCACATGTAGAATCTAAGTAAATATCAAGGTTTTTATAATGTGGAAGAGCAGTACAGAGGACATAATATTTTATGTCTCACTTGGAAGGCCTTAGTAAATACGGACTGTAGAAATCTGAGATAAAAATCTGAGAAATTCAGATATGAAAGAAATATTTAGACTGGACTAGACTGCTGCAAATTAAAATACATTCATTTGACCCTTAAAAATTATACAAAATTTCCCCCAAAATACTTCTGAATTAGAATTCATGGCAATTAGATAGAGATTTTACACTATAAAAAATAATTTAGATCACTTGCTTTTAGACGTGGACATTTGTTTCTTCTGGTTTACCAGCAATTCACAGTATTCAGTAGCAATTTCAAAGGTGGTGAAAGAAATAAATTCACCACACTTTCTGAATACACTTTACAAAGAAGTACAGTTTTCAGTTTTAATGTACTTTAAAAGCATCTGTTAATCACAGAGTAAGATACAAACAGACACCAGGGAGAGAATTAACACCACAGCTTGTACCTTACTGATATGAATCAATAGTCTTTGGACTTTGAGCTGGGTAAAACAGAATTTCACACCACAAAAGAAACTGACAGTTTAAATGCCTATTGATTGTAAACCATATCATTATAACACACAACACTCTTCACACTTTGTAACCAAGATTTTGCAACTACATTCTGCATACCATTTACTTTTGTGAAGCACTTACCATGTCAGCAGGATTAAGTATCAGGTAAGATATTACTCAGCATAGGAAGGGAAGAAATAGTACACACATTTTGCCAATTATGCGTGTGAAAGTAGTTTTTGTAAGTACAATTTTGAGTGAGTTAAGAGAGTCTCCAATCAGCTCTTGTTAATCATTGCTCTTTTTTAAAAGGAAGTCAGGCTTTTTTGGCCAAGCCTAAGTGTATGCTGTGTGACAAATGAAACTTAACACCCCATTTTTTCACTATGTATTCTAATTTGAATGCCTGAAGGAAAGCACAATTACTATGAACTGACCTGAAATAATAATAACAGAACACCTCAGTACTGAGTGTATCATAGATTTTAGAAGTGTTGTTTCAGAAACAAGTCTGTACAATAGATGCGATCTGTGGTACAAAGGGAGGAGCTTACATTTTCAGTGAAGGATATTACTGTAATCAATCAGACTACACTGATTTGGCCTATGTAGAAACCACTGAGAAAGGTAGATAACTACACCTCCCAACAGAGATACTTTTCTGTCCGACATCCTGTGTCGAGCTGAAATTTGATTTGCATCAAATAACATTTATCCTGCTCTCTGTGGTTTGTCTCAGACAAAAACCTTTTTTATTCTTTAGACCTCAAGTCTGTGTTGGCGACTGCAGTTTCCAAGGTTTGGGTTTTGTTGGTATAATTTTAATTACATTTTTAAATTCTTTTGGAACTGAAGTAGTGTATGAAAAGTATGTAAGTGGATAATATCTGTGTCCAGACTATCCACCCACAGAAGTGTGCCGGAATTATTAAAAGGATAAGGAAACAGATGCTTAGACTGCCACTGGCATAAACTGAACTTTACCTGTCTTTTTTTCTTCTTTTTTTTTCTTTTTAAACTATTTAAAATAAACAAACAAATATGAAAAAGCTGATTGACTTTTTATCATCAAGCAGAAAGTTGGAATAGGTCAACCATCCTTCAACAGTAGAACAAATGATTAAAAAATACAGACCATCTCTTTCAGAAGGTAGCTCTGGCTGTGACCCTCTATCCCTCACATTAGCTGTGAAGGAACAAAATACAGTATTTTAAATGATGAACAGGAGCACAAAAGGTAGTATAAATAGAATAGCATTTGTCTGTCTGCTTGATTCTTTTGCAAATTTGTGGAAACACTGTGAAAAAGTTCAAGCACACTATCACCTGTCAAAAAACATTTGCATCAGTGTTAATGGATGCCACATTGTAGACACTGCAGTGTTGCATGTATTATTCTTTGAATCACATGATACAAAATAACCCAGAGCTTGAACTCACTAGGGAATTTTGTCATTATTTGCGGTTGAATGTTTTAAATTAATCATTGAACTTTTTAAGTTTCAAAGCAGAGATTTATACTAAATAGTTAATTGGACCTATTGACACAGTCTTGTTACCAAAGACAATGAGTATTTTAAAAGGGTGCATAAGAAATTTCCTAACTGATAGCCTATAACTTGTTTAATTAATTTTAACCTTCTGTGAATCTTGTGTCTTGTTAGAAACGCTAAACAATTAATCACAAGTAATCCTGAATATTTGAAACCTTTTCATTCAAAATGTTATTTTTTATTCTTAGAAT
This sequence comes from Megaceryle torquata, assembly GCA_024611175.1. Classification (NCBI taxonomy): domain Eukaryota; kingdom Metazoa; phylum Chordata; class Aves; order Coraciiformes; family Cerylidae; genus Megaceryle; species Megaceryle torquata. The sequence goes on from JANIJG010025536.1 coordinate 3,296, forward strand.
CATTATCAGGAAATATAGCGGTCACAAATTATCCTTGATGGGGGAGCTGACAATGTAATTTTCAAGTTCAGAACATCTGAATACTAGTTTCCCTAGAAAAAAATCAGCATGTTAATAGCATTTTAAATATATATATATAAAAATACATCTCAACATACTGTAATTCCTATGAGCTGCTAAAACATTTATTTTAATGTTGCAGTAACTTGTTCCTAGTGCAGTGTTAATCTATTTATATGATAAAAAAATAGCTGTTTATGCAAAACTGGAACAAAGTAATATTGGTCTGATTCTACAATGACTAATTTCTTAAAAACAAAGCTCTACAATTAATAAAGTATCTGACAAATAGCAATGCAAGGTAGATCCTTAGAAGAGATTTTATATGTTGAAAACTATAATATAAGTATCAAGCATTACGTTGCAGAGCTAAGACCACCAAATACCTAACTACTAAATGAATGCTGACAGTCAAAGGCTCACACAGAAATAGCACTAGCAACAAGCTAGCCAACAATATCAATGTTTTTTGAAATCCCACACTTCCTGTCTAATGATGCATGGAATTGCAGTAATCTCAAGGGAATAATTTATCCTAAGTGTTCCCTTTTTTGGTAAAATAGAAAACTATGAGTGACTGATACAACTTTTTCTATATTTTCTATTATTTTTAGCATCCAAGAGATTTTTTTTTTCTTTTTTTTTGTGCAGATACTTTAAATCCCAGCTCTCCTCCAGTCTTGCTGACTGTTTCTCAGGGAAATGTATATCAGAGATCACTCTTGCCTATTGGTTTTTGCACACTGGAGACCTCCTCTCCCTCTTCTCAGGGTGTTCAAAATAAGCTGCACACCAAGCTGGCAACAAAATGCTTCATAGTAGTCTGTCATGATTGAACTCCAGACAGCAAATAAGCATCACGCAGTCGCTTGCTCACTTGTTCCCCTTCACGGCGGGATGAGGAGAAGAATTAGGAAAAAAAAAATATTGGGAGAAAGGCTTCCTTTATGGATGACTTAATATAGTGTCTAAGATAAAGAAACGAAACATCCCTGCTTTGAGTAAGTAACTTGAATTCTAAAATTGATGGGAGTAAGTTAGATAACATGAATTCCTCCCATGGTGTTCACAAAGGTAACTGTTTTAGGAAAAATCTATAATTAGCAATAAAACAGCAAGCAACAAATTTGTTACTTCTTCTTGTGGACCAGCCTATCAGGATAATTGTTTTCTTTTGCTTTTCTACAATTCTACACAAATGTTAGGAAGCTTAATATCGAATAGCTGCATAAATAAAATTATCTCAAAAATATTTCATGTTACAGTCACGTAGGACAATAGGTTTGGGAGTGAGATAGGCTAATACAAAGTAAGTATAAGAATCCAAATTTCATACATGTGCTCACATTTCACATTTCAAAAGTGTGTTTACCATAATTATAAATCTCTGTTACAAAGTTCATATATGGATTTGAACATTATATTAAACAACCAGGCATTCTGATTCCATTTCTGATCCTTCCTCACTTTGGATTGAGATTTATCTCACTTCTGTGACATTGCTAATTAAAATTTTGTAACAGTGAGCTATGCTATATAATAAAATTACTATGTCTAGGATGTGGTTGGGTTAAAAACCTTAATAAATTACAAGAAAACAATAATTAAGCAAAAAGAAATCAAATGCTTTTAATGTTTACAGGAACACAAATTTAACCATCCTGGACCTTTAAGCACATAATAGCAATGCCTGCTAAAAACTCAATCATATCAGATTGCATTTTCTGCTCACTAGATGGGAATTTTCTACTCTGCTGAACCAAAGCTTTACACTTTCATTAGCTCACATTCTCTGTCATGACACCAGTGCCCTCTCATCAGATCGAAGTCTGAGCTGAGTGGTGCCGACAGAGAGAGGCAGATAAAAGGAAACTGATGAAAGTGCTAAATGTTTGCCTTCTGGGTAAAAGCTGCATGTGGCTTTGCTGGCCACTGATTTCTTTTGCTCTGTAACGACAAGATGGAAGTGTGCCTTGTGTTCAATGTGTACATACTAATAGCTTCAATTTCAACCAAATTTGGTTTTTAATTAGTTTTCAGAAAGTGTAAATTTTGTCTGAGCTTAAAAGACAACAAATGTTTTTTTGTTTCTTTCACAGAAATCACACAGGACTGTGAAGTTAAAAGATAAAAGCTGAAAACCATCAATATGCAACTGAACTTTCAAGATTTAGAAAAAAAAATGATACAGTGAAATTTCCTCAGAACCATTTGATTTCTCATCAAGAAGGTTTGATTAGGTGATGATGGCAGATATTTATGTTTTAATAACAAATGAAATTATAGACTATCCTTGTTTCTGAAATTTGATTCAGACTCAAAACTGACCTGAATGGATTCAAGCTGATCTAGAAAAATATATCTGAGGGAAGTACAACAATCAAAGAGTCAGAATATTATAATCTGCTCTGGTCTGCGTAGTATTAGATAGATACATAGTATTAGAAATCCTCTGAGTAATCCATTTCTCATTAAAACTAAAGCCTGATTTTGAACAAAGGGAGAAAAGTATAGAAAAAATGAACAAACAAAATAATCACATGATGTAAACACCTGAGTGATGGACAACTGTGCAAATGTGTAAACCAAAATTTTTCTGATTCACTGAAATATACTAAAAAACTATTGAACTCTAAAACACAGTAAGACCATAGAAAATGTTACTTCTGGCAATTGTTAAATAAAAACTAAAAATGACTGTGTGGTATTAAAATATTCAAAACATGTACAATTATATATATTAAGTATATTATAATGTAGATTATAAACTACTATGATATAATAGTTCTAAAATAAAAATAAAAACCAACCAACCAACCAAAAACAAGTAATAGCTCTTTTTTCAATAAAGCAATATTCACTGCTTACCTAATAATAAAATTTAAGGTAATTTCCCATTTTCAGAATAATATATTTAAAATATAATTTATGAAAGACAGAGTTACTAACATACAATGAACAACAGTAAAGGCTATTGGCCAATTTAGATTTTTCTTTCTTATTTTATTCTATATTATATATAGCTATTCACAGCTGAATACAAGTCAAACAAGAAGATAGGAAGACAAGAATTCGACCTCAGAAATTGCTCTCAGCTTTGAAATCTGTTGGAGATATACACATTCACAGCTGAAACATGTCAAGTTAACAGAGTTTTGAGAATAGTTTCAGAGAACCAGACTTGAGAGTTATTTCTCAACTGAAGTGTGGTGGTCACGACAGAGACCTGGGGTACAAGTGTTTCCATTGCTAACTATTATGTATGTACAAAGATGTGGTTTCCAAAATGAACATTTTAATATGGTTTAATATCCATTTTTAAAAGTTCTGGTTTTAATAAAGAATGATACCAGATCAACAGACTATGAAATATAACTGATATTTTATGATTATGTGCACAGTATTTTACACTGAAATATGATGCTGACAATTTAGAAACTTATCAAGTCAATGTTGTAATTTTGATGAACCATCTTTTCTACAGATTTCCTGCATTCCCTTGTTCAGCCTTATGCATGCTAGTTACAGAAATTAGTCCTCAGTTCTTAACATACAGGCTGTCAAATCCTGTGATGCATGTGAAAATACAGTGTATCTATATCACAGAAAAATACATATAAAAAATAAATGGACATTACCATTTCAAGTGTTGTTTGAGATGTACTCCATTCTATTACTTAATAATGTGAGGTAGGCTATGAGAGTAATGCAGATATCTCCAACAGACTACAACCATGTTTTATGTATATCTTTAGAATGCAAGAAGAGTTAATGTAGTTCCTATCAACTTCTGAAAATCTGTTCTTAACTGTATCTGTAATTATCTCCTTTGCCTGAGCAGAGGAGATTCAACTGCAACATTTTCATCTAAGATTTAATGTAAGTTTATTTCTAAGACTGTTCATTGTTTCATATTGTTATACATGTTACTGACTTACTTTCACTGCCTTTTACTTATTAATTTCCTTTTTCAATTATAATATCCAGATATAACGTTTTTGCTTTATGAGAATTTAGAATATTAACAGAATTCATTTTATTAATACTGCCACAACTCTTCTCAAATCCTGGACGATGAATTACTTAAGTGTGATTAACTCAGAAGGTGATAAGTAAGCTTTAAACTCTATAACAGTAAAATATGCATAGATTATGAGCACAAAAGAAACAAGTCTTATTCAGCCATTAATATATTGTATATACTAAGCTGGTTGACAGTGGCTCTCTTAATACTACCTTTTTTTTTTTAACAAAAAAAAAAGCATAGCTGAAGCACTCAATGAATACCCAAACTCTTCCACTGGTCAACTGATTTTTAAAAAGCCTCTGATAAACAAGATTTATGAGACTGGACATGCTTTGCCCAGATTTTCCAATGTTTTGTTTTACTATAGTCATTCCATCCACTGGTGTCTCTGGTCTTACTCACCCACTGAACTTTTTACCTTTTAATCAGGCAAGCTCTAGACTGACTTACAGTATGTTTAAATGGCATTGTTCTACATTTAAATCTGAAGTTTGAAAGGAACAAGACTGATTATCATTGCTTTCCATACATACAGCCCAAAGATCTCTTTAGTTGCCTCTTTATCTTGTTAATCTTCAATTCAAATGACTGGAAATGAAAGGTTAGGCAGAAATGGACAGAAAGTGAAATGCTATAGAACCTATACTTACCAAGCCATTCACTTCAAACCTAGGCACAAAAGCACAAAAACCCCAAGGTTCTACCAGATGCAAAATGTAAGTATTTTTGTTTCTTCTTGAATTTTAACATCAGATTAATTTGTTCATCTCTGAGGTTCACAATAAATCTGTGACCCATCATATTGCATATTTTACTGAAACGCAGCCATCTTGAAAATATTGTAACCCAGACATATCAATAAAAGGAATGTAAGAAATTGCTTTTACTCTGTGCTTTTATGTGAAAATGTTTTGAAAATAAAACTATTTCAGAAGAATGGTTCTTCATTGAAAGTACACTTTAGGGAAGAAATAATTAAATTCATACATCCTTTTATGCTTTCTGCTGAGGGTAAAATCTAATGGTAAGGTACATGTGAGTGCTGTAAATGCTGCCATTTTCCAAACTTGATAGTATTAATATGGACTGTCAAATTTAGGTCAAGCATTTATACATATTGTGCCTCAGTACTTCCAATATTTCAGATATATTCATCATGCACAGCAAATGCACAGTGCAGTACAATCTATGGCACTGAAAGGCAAACATGAAATCTATCAGTAGAAATGAGCCAATGCTTTTACCTCATTGATCTGAGCTGCCAAAGATTTTAATAACAATTTCATTTATTTGACAGATGCAGACAATTTCTAAATAAGCAATTTCCTTGAATTTTCTCGTGCAACTTTTTTTTTTTTTCTTTAGAACTGATTTTATATTACACAGAGAGAGGGGAGAGAAGAACCATACTTCTAAGTATAGATATGCATTTTTGGAAAGAAAATATTGTTAAAAATGTACACTATCTTTAATGTAAATTAAAATTATTACTGGAATGGTGTTATGTTAGCCCCAGGGTATATGTGATTTGAACATCTAATTAACTCTGAAGTCCTCCTGTAATCAGGGCTTATGTGTCTGTGTACAGTTCAAGGCAGAGAGGCTGAATCTCTAGGAGAAAACTGCTTGGAGGGGCTGATGTCCCGGAGAAGCAAGTCTGCCCTATCTGAGGCAGACAGACTTTACCACATGGCTACATGTACTAAATTAAGAAGTGGGGAAGTTCATCCAAAGTGCACAGATTAAAATTTTCAATAGGCCTAAAAATGACTCTAAGGCATGAATGAGCTTGTCACTTTTTCTCTGCCTCTTCAGCAAATGATGGATTCACTCTATGCCCATAATATAACCCGTAAGATATGCCTGGCTTCGTTGGTTATTCTTCATTCTCAGTCATGCTGAAATAGAGGCTGTGGTTAAACAAATCTGCTTTTATGGAGCAAAGCACTGTGAAACGGAGCTGATTATGGCCTGACACATTGAATTAGACTGTTGTGTAAGGCAGTACTGATGATTCCATTGTTTCAGGGTCCTGTCCACTGCCTGAGCTTTTCCTTTCCTCTCAAGCCACACACATTTCTATTTTATCTTTGGTTTAGGAATTTTTTTTCTCAATCTATTTACTATTTGTAACTGACGCTGCAGCAGAATATCATTTATGGTTCTGTTCAAGATTTGGTGACTAATGCTTTTAAGGAAGAAGACCACATTTCTCTCTATCATTATTCTCAAAGACAGATGACATTGTAAAAGCACTGCAGTCACATTTCTAATATTTTCTAATTTTCATTTATAAAAAAGTAAAAGTGTTAGCTATCTAAAGTCACTGACTAGCAACACTTATTAGCCTGAACAAATGATAAGAGCCCAGGAAATACTGAGTTCCAAGACCTCTTGATACTGTATGTCTATTCTTGCTCTGGAGAAACAAGGAAAACTTAAGCTTTCTATTTAATTGTCAGTCTTTTAAGTCATTAGTCTTGATAGTACTTGGCAATGAGTTCATTGGTCTATTTCCTGTATTTGAATCTGTTGGCTACTCTTTCTATGTTATTCTGGTTGTTCTCGGGCTGTGAAAATAAGCAAATAACAGTTATTTTCTTAACATAGAAAGTATAGGAAATATATCCCACCCTCAGTGCCTCCATTCACATTAGGAATCTCAGGCATTGGTTATATGATTAGTTTTTATTTATATGATTAGTTTTTATTGCTTTCAGTAAATTGTGTTCCATCTGAAAACCTCTTATGCCTGCTCAGATTTGTTTTGGATAAGAAGCCCAGTACTGCTCAGCCTCTGAAATGAGAGCACAGCATGGCAACGCTCAGACACTGAGTCACTGCAGGACTCATCCAAGAAGCAAAATATATTACTCTTTGCTGCCACATCTAATTGATACTAGTACTCAAATTAGATAGCTTAAAACAGGCTTGAACATCATATACTGCAGTCATCTTTGTTATAGTGTGTGTATAACTATAGAACTGCAGTTCAGTTTAATACTTTCAAAAATATTTCCTTTGGTTCTATACATCCTTAGCTTTATTTTCTTCCATAGTCACCACAACAAATTACAGTAATGCCATAGGCATTTAGAGATAATAATTCCTTCCAGCATTTAATTACTAATGTGTATATCTGATAGAAAAATAATTTATTTTTAAATGGGTTCAGGTTTTGAGTACTCAATAAAGATATATCATGTGTGGAGATTTTTAGGTCATTCAGATTTCAAAAGAAGCCGTGAGCAATTCTAAGGTTTGTTTTTCCTCCTATATGTAAAACAGAAAATTATCTCTGCTCATCACATTTATGTTTATTGCCTAATTTCCCCTAATACCTTCACAGGATGTTCACCTCAACCCTGAAAGTTGCTCAGAAGTCTGAGTAAATGATCCTAAGATGGTTCAAAGTAATGAAAGGGGAGGGAAGTCTTAGATTTCTTGAAATGACTGCTATAAAATACAAAATAATACAAAAGAGGACTGGGGCCAGGGGAGAATTAGCAGTTCCTACAGGCAGGTCAAAACTCAATACACTGTTCAATTACCGTTTTTCATTTTCCAACACAGCTGTCTGATGGAAGGTGCTGCCTTCATAGCAGTGGAGGCAGGGAAGGTGAGAGGTGCTTCAAAGGAGAGTAAATGCAGGTTTGATGCATGCTGAACATTGTGCTGTCAGTGTCGGTCCCCAAAGCATAATGCCATTGTGTGAAGTGGAAGCCTATGCGCTGGCCCCTTGGCACCATTTCTGCTGCCAAGTCGGGGGCAGTTGAAGTTCAGAAGGGTCATAAACATTAGCCAGTCTGAAATATCTGTGACTATGAAAACAGACTACATTTTTTATCTGGATTAAAGGAAAGTTTGCTTTTTATAGCAAAAATGGAAACATCCTAAGGTACAGAGCAATCAGCACTTGCACGACAAAAAGAAAGCGCTATAAAATATAGTTCAGCTATTCAATAAATACAAATTAAATTGTACAGTTGTGTAGTTTTTATTTAATCTTTTTCTACTTTGCTTTTGTTTGTTTTGTCTCTATAGCATCACACTGTTCCATACCCTCTGCAAGCTTTTCTGTTGTCTCTTTACATTTATTTTATCTATCTGTTTTCTGTGAGGGCTATCTTAGCATTTCTAACATGTGATTCTTGGCTTGGCAGTGATATCCTGTTGGCAGCATGAAATTTTTGTATTATTGGGAGCCAGACTGAAGCCAATTTATTCAAAGCTTCTCATCAAGCAAAGAAAACTACTCTTGTTGCTCTAATATAGTTTCAAATGCAATGAATTTTGCCAGTAAATAAATAAATTGCTTCTCTCTAGAGGCAAGAGAACAGCCAATGAATATATCCACAAGGGAAATACTCAGTTCACCTCCTGACAGAATACCCTTCAGTAACAAATGCCATGTGGAAGTAGGCTAATACCTAATGTTTTTATCAGATCATAGCATATATTACTAATTTACAAAACAAGTGCAACAATCTTAAGATTTCCACTGCTATAATCTAATTGCAATGGAAAGCACTTTTATTTTCTTTTTAATTTCAAGCACTTATTTTAACAAAACTACAGACTGGTGACAAAGCAGACTAATATTGTTCCTCCATAAATAGTGTGGAAAACAGATGAATTATGCAGGTTTTCAACAAATCTCAAATATTACCGTATTTTAAAATATTCTAGTGTGAATCTACAAATCTAGGTTTCATATTCAGTATAGAGTTCTCACTAAAGTCTGTGTGCAGGGAAAAGAATTTAGCGCTGTATTTGAATTATGAGATTTTGTTTTTTCTGAAACATTGACTAATTTCTGCATTATGAACCCCTGTGCTGAGTAGAAACACTGAATTCCATTTGCTAAGAATCAGTTTTAATCTGGACTATTCTATTCTATTCTATAAAATTAAGTAGGACTAGGCTTTGTATATGCCTTTTATACCAAGGTTTAAGTAAGTATTTGAATAGACTCATCACATGGTCAAATATTTATTATGACAAGCAAATGCAGACGAGTTATATCATTCTGAAAAATGTTCTTCTGTAATATTTTTATTTACTTTATTCAATGGATCTATTCTTTTAAGCATCTATTTTAATCCATAAAACAGATTAGCTATCAACGGCACTTGCAACTCTAGAGTTTCAGTGCATGGATGTGCAACTGACAGGATAATCGGATACATATTTTTTGTCAGAAGAATTATACTGTGTAGTATTGTGAGCAGTTACATTACGCTATAAAAATGCAGATTATTAAAGACTCAGAATAAGTACTAGATTTCAAAATAAACAGCAACAAAAAAAAGAATGGTCACACAGATACAAGGACTTCTAATGTTGACCAATAAACTGGTCTTTCAGCGGGTTGGAACTACACAGGACTTCTTGAATTCCTTTAACAGCTTGTATCTAATATTAGTTGAGTGAGGCCAGTAGAATGTTTTAACTTTTACTGGAGCAGGATCAGGCTCCAAATACTATGGGGGAAAGTAGTTCATAGCATCATTTTTATTTTATTTCAGCATCAGTGCATTGAAAAGATTTCAGGGAGAAGGGGGGTAGGGGAAGGGAAGAAGGAAAAGAGATTACCTTGGAATTGCTAGCTTAAAACTGTGTTCTGATATGTTAAATATATTTATATCCTGGTTCCCATGTGTCCATGTTTTCAATTTGAACAGTAATTATTTATATGAAGTTTTAAATAATTAAGTACCAACTGAGCGGTATCTATTCCTGATACTAAATGCATGCAGTCAAACTCAGTGAAACCTTTTTATCTTCAATCTGCTTTATGGAAATTCATTGTAAGGACAGCTAAATGGTATTCCACCTTTGCTAGTTCCACATTTCTTATACTCATTATCATTAATAGCTTAACAGCCCCCAGACTGTTACCTTAATCTCTTTTATGTCAATGAGATATTCTCCAATCATCAACATTTTACAACCATTATATATATTAGAAATCACTGTATTCAAATTATGTCCAATTAATGGAAGAAATAATTACATTAATTGAATGGAAAATGTTGACCGTGTTTCTTCTATTTTTCCTTTAGATGACATTTCCATTAGAAGCACTCTGCTTTGAGATATACACAAATATACAGATTTATTGTAATGCATCCTCATAAAAATATTTAATAGTCATGATGAGTTCTTCAAATGATATTTATATTATTCATTTTTTTTTGAGCAATATTCTTCCTATATTATACATGCTTATAAGAAAACAGGCTTTTCTTGCTATAATGTAGGACAGCACAGTTCTTTAGGTAACAGAATTTCATATGCATTTGCTAACGTGTCTTACAGTCGTATTCCATGGTAAGTAGAAGTAAAGCATACACATGCAAGAAATACAGGCAGAAAGGTACTTAATCCATTTATGTTATTTACTTCTCTGCACTGAGTTTGTGTAACTACATCTTCAGATTTTATATGATGTTGCACAAAGGAACTATACTTTTCACACTGATTTGACTGTAAATAAAGGATATTCTAACATGCCCCCCAACAGGCAAAAAAGCCTGTGGACAATTATGTACTTTGCTATTCATTGCGCAATTTTATTCAAAAATCAAAACAGAAGTGCATTTTCAAAATGTGCTTGGGCAGGGTAAGCGTAGTGACTTTACTGATGCAGACAGTGTTTCAAGTGTGAGAAAGCATGAAGGAAACACAGTTGTCTGAAGGCATTTAAAAAGAAACATTTCATCTCAAGGGAAAAAAAAAGAAAAGGACAAACTGGTATTTGACTTTTAGGCTGTGTAAGATTCTTCACTTCTCTCACACACGTAGCTGAATAATATTATGAAATATCATTAACTTACACACATTTGTTGGAAATAGGTAGCAAAGGATCTTTGAAGTTATTACTGCACAGGCCCCTTCTGACTGATTCCATGAGTTTAAGGGTGATGAGAACGAGAGTCTGCATAGCTAAAGGCAAGATCAGTGTTCATTAGAGGTTCAAGTGCTGATGAACAAGCCCTTTAGCCCCATAAGGATCACTTGTTAAAGACAGAAAAAGCCATCTGCCATTAAAGCTACACCTGTGATGCCTGACAAGATTTCCTTCCAAATTCTATTCACTTTAATATTTTCATATTTAATATTTTCATAAACCTTACAAAACTAGGATTGTGGCATACATGTGAAAGCCTTTAGGAGCTAGGTGCATACCTCACTATTATTTAGAAATGTATTTATCTGATGGTGAAGCCTGACAGGAAATTAGAAAAAGATGATGTGAGCTAGGAAGAAACTCGAGGAACCACCAATAATTAATTTTATTTGAATGGAGATTTTTTCTGTTAATGTCACTCAATTAAACTAGTGGATCTCATTAAGTTTAAGAGAGTATGCTGATCATTCAGTTAAATTTTAATACTTGCCTGTGAAACCTCTACTGGTTAACTGAACACCATCATAAATAAAATACTTAAAAGTTAACATAACGTATGCTGTTGTTTTGACAAATTGATGTCACATCATGTAATAAACAAGTACATCAAACAAGTCATTAAAATAGCTTCTTTTCTTCCATCAGTGTCTAGAAGGGATTTCTGTCTTTTTTTCTATGTGCTGTTAATTCAAATATTAGAACTACTCTACATCTTTGAAGATAAACTGCCATTAATGATGCGTAATTGTAATTAAAATTATAATCTCATTTTCAGAAATAGATTTATGTTTTGAAAAGATAGATTTTATGCAAACAGAACTTTCAAAACCTCATTACTTTTTTATGACATCAGTAGGATTATTAAAGAGTGTAAGAGCTGATTTTGAGTAGAAAATTAAAATTTAATACATGTTTGTTAATCTACAGGAAAAAAAATAAAACCAAGACGAACAAAACAAAACAAACAGTAAACAATCAAACAAAAAAACCCTGATCTATACAAATACTGTTTTTCTATACATTAAACAAGACTTTCTTATTTTTCTATCTCTGTCTCTGTTCTTCCTTTATTATTATAATTTTTGGCTTTTTTTTTTTACTGGTTCATTGCTAGGTCAAATCAAGTTCATTTATGTCCACTAGATTATTCCAGTTAAAAGGAAAGGAAGAGATTAAAGAGTATAGTGAAATACCTTCCAATCTGCCATGGATGCAGTATTTAATATTAAAGTCAGGTGACACAAATGCAGTTAAGGCCTTGGTAGCTAACCTAGAGACCTCTGGGTGTTGAGCTGGAAGAGATGAAGTCTGATTTTGACTTCATAATATAAACAGAATGTCATACACCCATCAAAATTTCACCCACATTGAACCCCTGGCACGATTAATGATTATAATCTTCACATTTAATCATGGGAACACAGTGACAGGCAAACAAAGGTTAGCTAAACTTGCAGTTCAGGCTGCTTGAATGGAAAAGAGGGACTTCACAGGTTTTATTTTAAAATGTGTATACTATTCCAACAGCACTTTTCAGCTTTACACTAGAAGACTGTACAAATCCCGTCTGCTTGCAGAAATTGGCAGTGTGCATAATTAACCTTTAAACTGCAGAAAGATTAGAAACTTTGATGCTTTCTTTAAAACAGTTGCTATGCCAATACTACTTTCAAGGTTAAATTAAGCTAAGGGCACTTAAAGGGTAAAGGAAGAAATACAGCACTAACGTGTCAAAGTGTCAGATGAAAAAAATTACATTTTAGAAATGACATAGTTATCTTATAGGGATGTTCTTTTTTACTTAGGTTAAAGGACAGTGACAACTTACTGAGAACAATATTTCATGGTACATGTTAGTCACTGTACAGTTTGTTGCTCATAAAATTGTGTGGATCCTTTCATGTCCTTTTTTCTTATCACTGTAATGTCCAGAAAATTATAGACTTAAGAAAAAATGCAAGTACCTCAAATTTTCATATTTTAATTCACTGGTCTTTCAGACATGTATGTAGGAAAGATATTCGCTTTTTCTATGGAATAATGAGTAAAAGTGCAGCTGTTGACCCTTACAGAAAAAAACCAAACCAAACCAAAACAATCAAAACCTAATCGAATCCCTGCAGCAAAGAAATTACATTTGCAATAGAGCGTAGCTATTGACCATAAATTAAACATTTAAAGAAATGGTCACTTGTTTTTCAAAGCCTTCTGAACTACTGTATTGGTTTTGATGCTCTTCAAGGGACAGTGCTTCGTAAGTACTCTTAATAGAAAAAAATCAATACAGTAAATTCACACCAAGTTGATAATATATTTTTGGATACAACTTCCTCTGCTATTGCAAAATGTTCAATTTAATTTGTCAAGTGAAAATAAAGTATCAAAAGAATGACAATACACTCTCATAACATGAAAGACCAATCTCACATACCACAGGTGGGCTCTAAGGTGCCTTGCACAGGCCAGGATTAGGGATCTTATGGGTCTTAGAGGCTATCCAGAGCCTTCTGTGTCATATGCCTTTTTGCCACTGGTAGTGTTGAGTGTTGAAGGCCAACATGTCTTTACACCTTCCAGCCTGACACACAGAGCAGGAAGAAAGTATCACTGATGCCTGTGAAATGGTGAACACCCACAAGTCTGCCAGATGAGACAGGAGGAACAATTAGTTGGAATTTGCATCACTATGGAATAGCTAAAGAAGGGTAAGAGGAATTCAGTGGCTCTCTGCAACACCAAGAAAGGAGAGTCATGAACAGAATGATAAGAAAAATGTTGTTATGAAGTGAACCTAAATGCATTCAAGCTGAATATTAGAAGTTTTCTAGTCATAAGTGTGGTAAGGAATAGGAATATCTTTCTAGATAAGGAAGTAGTCAAAATAATATAAAATAATTTGACATTTCATTTTTTATGACAGTGAATGACAGCAAAGGCTGAGACTAAAAATGATGAGCTAGAAGGTCTCTTATGTCCCTTTTTTCCTGTGTAATGAAACAGCAGTTCAAGCCTAGTTCAAGACTCTAGCCACTGATTGTAACTCAGATGAAAGAATCCAATATGTAGTAAATTGGTTTTATTCATTTTTTGTCCATTTAAACTGTTAAAATGGTAAATAAGATTAAAATCTTTATTGACTGTCTCTTTTTGTCATCAGCTTACAGTAAAATTTGCATAGATCTACAGAAAACAGAGACAGAAATCTTGTGGCCACACACAGAGAAGATCTACACTGTTAACGTGAATTCAAATTCCTTTTATAGACTGATGCTGACTTCCATGGTGTCTAGTTTAAAGCCAGGTATTAGAGGTCTATGTTCTGCATTTCATTTCAGATACTCTTCTGTGGTCTAGTTTATCTCTGTTATTTTATTTTTTCTCCTCTGTAAGGAAGACTTCTTGAAAATAGAGTACTACTGTTTTCTAAACTCATCTTGTTCTAAGCTTCCATTTTTCCTTTCCATGGTTTGAAAGAAACTATATCCACAGTTTACATCCTCATAGTAGCATAGAGCAACCTACCCTGTCTGAAATGGAACAATTACCAGAAACGCATACACTCATGGCACTAGGGAGGACAAATACATATGCAATGTTTCCTTGCATGCTGCTACCAATGTATTGCATACTGAATGGAGTACAAAATACCTGACAATGATTGTATTTACATGTTGGAATTGCTGAGTGCTTTTCTATACATATTAAAGTGAAAAGAGAAAAATAAAAAAAAAAAGAGAAAAAAAAAAAAGTGCAATTTTATGTATACTTAGGGCATTTCCATATAATTAAAGTAGTACATTTTAAGTTCACTTTCAGACTTAAAGTATTCTAGATTTTCTAGGCATAAAGACTGCTTTTCATGGTAAACTATTGCTTGGGGAAGAAGCAATCATGTCCCCATCTGCTTTACAAAATAAATGTTGGCCTTTCTTACCACCAGCACATTGCTAGGAATCAACAAAATGATTCAAATGGTACATGCTTTATAACTGTCATTAAAATTGCTAATACATTATTGTGGCCTCCAACAGAGGCAGTTTATGAACTCACTGTGGTTTTTTTTTTCACTAAACTGCACACAGCCATGACTGCTTTTAGAGGCTTTTTCCATGATACAGATGAACATAATTGTACCATTTATGTACTCCTTAAGGATTACTGTTACAGTGTTGACTTAAAAGAAAACAAAACAAAACAAAACAAAACAAAAGAACCATCAAAAAGGCTCGGATTTAATTGTTTCTAAAACACTAAGAAGACAAATAGCTATTCAGAAGGGAAAGCAAGAAGCAAACAAGCAAGTACAGAAGGACCTTAATTACATAACAGAAAGACATAAGGGACAATGAAAGGAACTGTATCAGGCAGTAACTTTTGGTCACCACCATTCTTCTGATAGAACCATTTCAGATTTGTGAATCCTTTCTCCTTTTCACACTAATAGTTGAACATTGTCTGAGCTAAACACACCATGAAATGTATTGATTGTTCTGTGAGAGATGTCTGACACAGGGAAAAAAAACATTTGCTACAGATGTAGTTTTACCAGCTACCACAGAGGAAGGGCAGTGAGGGAGAACAACTACTTAAATTCATCCCAATAAGAAAGAGAACACCACCAGACTAGATTCATTCTTATCTGGTTAATCCAGGTCTGTTTGTAAACACCATTTTTATTAACAAATCCTTGGGCAAAAGCAGACTATAAAATAGGTTACAGACCATAATAGGTAAATCAAAAATAAATTAACCATCTTGGACTGTCAATCCAGGAAACAATGCCTGTTAATCAGACAAGGTCAAGCTTATAACGTAGTAATGGTTTGGGTCAGATTTTAGTCCTTCTATATGTACATGTGAGGAAAATAATGTGTTGTGCAATGTGTACAACACACTAGGAGAATAGACAGATTTTTTTTTTCTTTTCCATTTTTCCAGTGGATTCAAACTAAGCTGGAGCCTTCAAGCACTCTTCTGCTACTTTTTAAAAAAAATTTTTAGAAGAAAAGAAATTGAAGTATAGGGATCATGGGCACTTCGATTTTCCTGTTTCAGAATTCCCTGTCTCATATTTACACGCAGCCAGTTTCAAAGAAAGCATACACAGAAAATTTAGGGATTTACTTTACTTTGTCAAGGTGCACTAAATTTTGTGAAGCAAATGCTAACAATCACATACGAAGATAGATGAGTATAATGCAGAATATTCATATAATGAAGATGTGACTTCAGCAAATTGTTCCATACTTACAAGAAATTCTGTCAATAAATAAAAGCATCAGAACAAAGTAATAGAATGAACTGCGAGTAAGGAGCTTGCTTTCTTTATATTTAAGAAATCACAGGTAGAGTTAGCAAATCTCTGCTGTTACAAGGAGTAAGAGCAAAGCTTTCTTTCCCTGATGATAATCCTTTGTCATTTACCCTTCACGTAAAACCAGCTTCCTCTTTTCTTTAAAAAGTGGAAAAAAAATAAGGGAAATCTCAATGTTAACAAAATTTCTTGGGACTTGTGTGTTGAGAAGCTGTCTAGGAGACAACAGCCATTTGAAAGGAGATCCCCAGAAAGACACTTCAGAAGTATGTGATTTTTTTTATTGCAAATTTCACTTGGCCTTTGAGATGATGACAGCTAAAGTACAGTACATCTCAATGAGAAACTCGCATAGGAAATATGAAGCTCTCTGAGATAATATTCTCTTAACTTCTAAGCAACATTAAAATCTTCTTGAAGTGACTCATCATGCACATAATCACTAACATGGTGAAAATGCTGTAACCTTAACAGAGAAAAATTCTTTGGTATGGTCTTCCATTCACCTTCGTCAACAAAAATGCTTTTTGTCAGCTAATATAAGGACTGCAGCACATGGAGATAAACAAAAGCTCTATGTTACTTGCACTTGAGTAAGATTGTTATTAAACAAAACAAAAGGAAAAAAAGAACATTTAGGTTCCCCTAAACCCTAACCTTTCACCAAATTTGGAGTTCCAGGAAAGGCAGGAGGCATTACAAGATCATAAAGGGTGATGAAAGAAGATGCAAATAGCAGAGATTCCAAATTCATCCTCTTCAAAGAACTGAGAGGTATCTGTTCACAAGGTTAAGTGGTCATATAAAACATCATGCAGAAATTCCCACACTCTCTAATGTATGTTACTTCTTTAAGAAGGAGCTATGTTAAATCCAGCATTTTTTTTTTTTTCCCAAAAAAGCCTGTTCCTGTAGAAAATCCACCTTTACCTGAGACAAAATGAGCCTAGTAGAGCTACATTAGAAAATAAAGCTATCTGGTTTATTACTTTCTATGCAACATCACCTTTTCCACACACATACACACATAAAATGGAAATCAGATGAGTAGCCAGTAAATCTGTAATATTTCCCTGAAGATATTGGTCCACAGAAACAAAAATTGATTTTTTTTCAGAAATAGATAAAATATTAGAGTACAGTTTCTGCTTACTTCTAACTATATATGTCTGACTACTCCATCTAAATATATGGAAAGTGAAGAAAAAAGATTACTGAGAGAAATTAACCCACAAATCCTGAACCTCAAATCACTTGGCCATAACATTTTTAGAAAAATTCAGTCTCTTTACATTACTAATGGATACTAGAAAAGAAAATCCTTGTTGATGATTTTTATTTTTAATGTCAGGTTCTATCTACGCTGCTTTCTCAAATGATTCAATATATCAGTCTTCTATACTAAAAATGTTGTATTTCTTTTTAATTATTGAAATTCCCCAGTAACAGAAAAAGCCACATAATCCCTCAAATAAACCTCTCTACAACTTTATGAGATAATTTCAATATTTAAAATGCTAAAACTCAATTCAAAATAATACAATGATGCATTTTTTTTTATATGTTGTATGTTCAAAACAAAAACATTTAAAACATGGTCTCCTTCAGACTCTGTCTCCTTCTTCATCTTTTCCAACTTCTAAGGGATAAAAAATATATACCCAAGTGCCATAAAATAACAGATTACTAATATGATATACCTCACTCCAGGAATGTCAAGTAGTGAAACAGGATTGAGATGTTACCTAATTTTTACTCAATCCCACAACTACACCAGTAAATATAAGCCAGTTGAAGCGGAAACTTTTAACACAAGGTTAAAAATGCTAAATTATGAGCCACTATGAAATATAGAATGGCTGTGCTTGAATTGTCCAAACCAAGGTAATAAAGAGCTCATTATGTTGAGAAATAAAGATTAGGCACTGATTGCATCATTGGCCTGTAACCATTTGGATCTGTATTTAGGCAATAACTTTGTCAAATTCCCACATTCATTGCCATGAATAATGGTAATAAAAGAAGAGTAAAAGGAGTTTTTATGTTATATTTAGATTTGTTTTGTAGCACAAACAAGCTAAAGTATTAAAAAAAAAAAAAACAAGAAAAAGAATGTTATTCATTCTTACTGAGTACTTGCCCTTTAAGCTGGGAAAACTCATAGCAAAGGTGTTTAGAAAAGTAATGGGAAATAATAGGAATATAATTGTAATGCTGACATTTTAACCAGACACTCAGCTAGTTTCTAGCTCTGAAAAATATCACCTCAGTGAAAAACAGGAAAACAGTAAAAAGCCTCTTTTTGATCCATTCTGGTAATGTAATTGTGGAGCAGACAACAAAACATCCTGAAATATAAAGTTTCAAAGCTATAGTCAGACTGTACCTGAAAACTAGAGGAGTAGCACACAGAGGAAGTACAGTTCAGTGAGAGAACCCCAATGAGCACTATTTTGTCATTTTCAACTATGGCTCATGAAACCAAGATAGACACATAGAGAAAGACAAAATATTTTACCCATGGATCTTTTGTACTTTTATAGTCAAAAAAACTGAACTCTTGAAGTGTGTTACAGTCACAACAAACATTACCAGAAGGATCAAAATCTATGTGAGGCAGACACAATGTGGAAGGAGCAGAGAATAATCTAAGAAACAATACCACAACCATATATATGAAAGACGCTGAGTGTCAGGACTAGGGAGATCATTTTGAAACAGTCAGTAGCAATTGCAATAAACATAGTCTTCTACAATTAGGGAGAGATGATGGAATAAATTTATCCACAATTAAAAGCATGCAGACTGGCATAGGCAATTATAATAATACATATACAGTCAATATATTTAGTAATTAAAAAGGCAAGATGGAGTATGGATGTATTGGGAAAACACAAGGAAATGCATCCCATTCAAACATAATTCAGTATTTGAGATATAATTCTTTGGAAGACTCCCCGGTTGGCAGCAATAGCCCAGAAATTATACTGTATATTATATAAACCACCCTCTGAGTGAATACTTGTACAACAGCACCAGTAATTTCAGTCCCAGTACAGAAGAACATAGATAGTCTGGCCTAGATCCAAAAATACAGAGTATCTTTCTGATTTTCCCCTCTTTGAGCATCTGTACAATTCTCATCAGGAATTTTCACTCTGGGGCATTCTAAGAGCACAAGAGACAGATTTTGTGATTTGAATAATTATCCCTTGATGAACAGAATAGCGTCTTGTAGTAGCATTTGCCTGATATAGATTAGGAAAAGACAATGCCAACAATACTATGCCATTACACTGTTTATTCAAAGTCAAAGTAAAAATTAAATCTCACGCCAACCCTCAAGCTGGATTATGCTTGAAGTCACTGACCTGCATTATTATTTAGTATAACAGGATTCCTGGGTCTCAGAAATGTGTAGGCATTGTAGAAATGATGTTCTTGGTGTTGTTGATATTGAGGTCAAGGGACAAACAGGTAAGAGATGCACAAAAGATAGGAAAAAAAAAATGCAAAAAGACTCCTTCACCAGTATTTACAAACAATTTACAAAGGATGTACAGAGCATAGAATATTACATATACTTGTGATTGTATTTCAGCAATCTGGCTCTTTACTGTATTTGTCAAGTTTGGAAACACCAGCTTTGGCAGTTCCTGTCTGTTGGTGAACCTCAGTTTCACTTAAACTCTTGTATTAAGTGAAACACTCCTCAAAATATCATGCATTTTCATCTCAAGTGGTTTTAAAGTAATGGTTGCATGAGCTCATGAAGGGAAAGAAAATTATATAGCCCCGTTAGGCAGTGGGAGTTATATAGTAACTGTAACTCCCAAAGACATTAAGTATGAAAGGAGATAGGGGATTATGCTAAGGTATGGAAACATGACATGATCTAACAATACTTAAATCTCAATTTGCCCCATTGCCTTACTCAGCGGTATCACCTAAGGAGCTGGGTAGCTCTAATACTTTATAAACAGTAATTTCAAACAAGAACTAACACATGGAAAGGAGGAGAAGAGCAGGATGTACTACAGGAGTACTTTGAATACTATCTGTACACAGAGCAGTAGTGAAGCTGGAAAATCTTGCTCCACATTAGTACATGTCACTTCTTTGGTCACCAGAAGCTTCTTTCTATGACTATTGAAGTCAGAACTATAAATTAAGTTACATAAAAAAAAAAATCTCTGGTCTCTCAAGAATACATGAAATAACTTAGGAAAAAACATGTAAAGGTTAGCACTAAACAGAGCAGCAGGTATATCATGGAAGCATAATTCTCACATCTTGACAAATTCTGATGTCAGAAGGGAAGAGACAGCATGAAGAGCACAATGTATAGGATAGATCAGATTCTTCAACAAAGTCTGAGTAATCTGTAAAAGAGAGTATGTGGTAATTGCACATTTGTGCCTTTTCAAGGCTGTATCCTGATCTGCTTCCCACTGCAAGGTCCTATAAATCAGAACTCAGTTGCTTTGGTTTAAACTTTGATCTGCCAGCATTGCTGGTGTTTAGGATGACAGAATGAGTGAGGAAATTATGAACTGAAACTCTGCTAAACAGCCATTTTAGTTACAGACACATTCCTTCTCCCCAACCACATAATCAGACATATATGTCCCATGATTTAGGGAGAAAAAAAGAATCATTAAACTGCCTTATGGGTAATAGTAACTTTTAAATTAACATTTCAGAAAATGTCCCGATTTCAGCATGACTTCTTAGAACTGGCTAACTATAAATAGGACTGTCAGTGGCAGAACTGCCCTTTGTACTTTATCTTCTCCTTGGTGTCTGTGAAAAAGACCAATTTATGTCTGAGATGCTCCTTTGATATATTTGAGATGCCTTTACCAGAAGGTTTATTAACAAAAAGGTTTGTAGCTATTTGAGAATATCACAGCCATACAGGAAGCAGAAGAGAGAACTTCGTTAAATCCACAAAACTGGCATTCATAATGAACAAAAAAAAGGTCATAATAGCTGGCAAATGCCTAGAAATAATCTCCAAGATAAAAAGGTAGTTGCTGAGGGACCTTTAAACTCAAGTAAATCATATTGCCTCCAGCAGTCTGAGTGGAATTATGCCCATTATCATGTGAGAATCTGGTCTGATTTTTCCTTTTAATATTATCTTTTTCAAATACTAAACACTTTTACATAAGAACTTCTGTAATGAGACAGGCCAAATATTTTTTAGCTTAAAATACTATTGCAGTAGTGAATGGAGTATGCTCAGGAAAACAACAACAACAAATCACGTTTAGAGATAAATTTAAGGTACTCTTTAACATAATCATAGAATCACTATGGTCAGAAAAGACCTTTAATATCATCAAGTCCAGCCATTATCTAACTCCACCAGGGCCACTACTACACCGTATACTTGAGTAGCATATCTAGATGGTTTTTAAATACATCCAGGGATGGTGACTCAACCACTTCCCTGGGCAGCCTGTTCCAGTCTTTGATAACAATTTCAATATAGAAGTTTGTCCAACCTAAACCTCCCCTGGTGTAACCTGATACCATTTCCTCTCGTCTTATCAGTTGTGAGAAGAGACCAACACCTACGTCTCTCCAGCTCCTTTCAGGTAGTTCTAGAGAGAAATAAGGTCTCTCCTCAGCCTTCTTTTCTTCAGACTCAACAAACTCAGATCCCTCAGCTGCTCCTCATAAGAGATATTCCCAAGACCCTTCACCGGCTTTGTTGCCCTTCTCTATACCTGCTCCAGCACCTATATGTGTTTTATATACTGTGGTGCCCAAAACTGAACACAGTCCTCAAGGTGTAGCCTCATCAGTGCCAAGTGCAGTGAAACAATCACTTCCCTTCTCCTGTTGGCCACACCATTTCTGATACACCTGATATTTTCAGAGAACATAGTGACTAAATTTTTTTTCATGAAAAACAATTTTGGAACATGTGAATTTTTTCTTCCTTTATCTACATTACTTTTCATTTACTGTCATTTAATTTCAGCTCTCATTTAATCACTCAGTCATTCTGGCTAGACATTTCTGCAGCTCTCCAGAGTCAGGTTCACATTTGATTATCCAAAAAAATTTTGTACTATTTAACACCCTCATCAATTCAGTTTTCAATCATTTTCACTTCACTGAGAAATATGACAAACAGCAGAGTTTAGCTATCAGAAATTATAGCTTTCCTACATCTGAAATATTATCATGTTGTCCTACCCTCTTTTTCCTAACTGTTAAACTTCTATTAACCCACAACAGCCACATAATAGTTCAGTTTCCTTTGGTTAGAAGCAGCATATAATGGAAAATAACTAAGGTATCTTAATAGACTGGTAGACAGAACCTGTACAGAGTGGTTGGTCTTTTTCATTATGTTAAGTAGTACGGTATAATACATGGACATTCAGTAACACAGGAAGATTTTTATTAAACTGAAAGCTTTTCTAACTTTCCCAGCTATAAAAAAATTAAACTAATAAAAGTTGTCACTTTTTTCAGCTAAACCTTAGCTTCTTATGCTGTTATGGCTTCATCTTCTACTATGACATTAGTTATCCAATGCAGTAGTCAATTTTATTTCACAAACCTTGAATTTTGTAATAAGGTTTTCTTAGAAACTATAGAACAATTGATATCTGTGATTGCAGAAAATCTATGAAATCTAATCACTTGGTAGAAATAGGTAATAAAAAAAACCAGAAACAATATTACATGTTTTGGGATCAATATGAACTGCTATAGTTAGCTTTTCACTTCCTAACCTATTATTGCATTTAAATTACACAAAACCAATAAAATTTAAGCCAAAAATATCAGAAATACAATAAAATCAAACAGATGTTCTAAAGAGAATGATTGTCAGGTTGCAAGGAGAATAATTTAGAATCATTATTCCTTAGTCTGCAGCCATTTCTAGAAACGGCTGATAGAACTGGTTTAAAGCATTGTAAATGCAGGCCATAAAGGGAGAAGTTCATTCCTAGATCTGTGGTGGGCATTCTTCCTTGGCAGGATGTGATGCTTCAGCACTACTACCAAGATGCATTACAGCAACACACAATATTCTTTTCAGCCAAAATCTGTTTTATAAACCTGTTTTTCCTAAGCCACATACATGTCCTGATTTATATATACTATTTAAAATTATGTAACTCCATTGATGTTAAAAAATACCTCTCCCTTGTCCTTGTTGCCATAATGGTGTGACATGAGAGCCCTGCCCACAAAACAAAGGACAGGGTGAACCATGCCAAAGTTTTAGGATGCTGGAGTAAATGTCAGCAGTTTCTGCACTCCTTCAAAGACTCTTGTTGATTCAAGGGCTCTTTTTTTGTTCACTTTTCTTTTGTTTTGGAAAGAGAAAAAAAAGAAAAGAAAAGAAAAGAAAAGAAAAGAAAAGAAAAGAAAAGAAAAGAAAAGAAAAGAAAAGAAAAGA
>JANIJG010025536.1:27138-49759 GCA_024611175.1 Megaceryle torquata
AAAGAAAAGAAAAGAAAAGAAAAGAAAAGAAAAGAAAAGAAAAGAAAAGAAAAGAAAAGAAAAGAAAAGAAAACCCAGTGAGAACTCCCAACTGTAGTAAACTGCTTTTTTTCCCCCTTTACTCACTAGAAACATAAGAAAAAAGTTACAGAAGTAAACAGGAAACATTCTTCATACATCTTTTCTGCTTCATTTTCATACACAGAATGTCTCTAAAGGTCTTACTGTGACTTAACAGCTTAGAAAATAGGGAAATGTTGAAGGATTTAATGATAAAATTGAAATATTATTTTTAAAAATGGGTAAGAAGGCAGCACTGAAAGCCCAAAGTGTGCATTATGAACTGTATAGCTGTTCAGAATGTACTTTGTGAAACCATTAATACGTAACTCTTCTGGTTAAACATCCAATGCTAAAAAAAATTAAATTAAAAGCATGTATTATATAATCATAGCATAAAACATGTTCACTTGCATCTCTCCATTTAAGTGGCAGAACACAACTGCTTTTTCCATGAAGCATATGTTACGGTTCTCATCAGCAACACCCTACATGAGCATCACAGTGCAGTTGTCAAGGAATAATCAATTGAAATTACATATATACTCTGGAATGGTGCCTGGCACGCATTTGCTACCATGAGGGAAGATACCAAATTAAGTTTGAACTTCTGCTTTAGTGCCTTCATCACAAAACAGAGCGGTGGTTACTTGTGCTAATCTATTAAAACACAGCAAGATTATAAAAAAAATATTTTGCATGATTAAATCATTTAAAGAGTGACTTTTTTAGAACCTGAACATTCAACATTCATTGAAACTGCAATGAGTAAAGTAAAAATTTCTGAGATATTTTATAATCCCAGATGTTCTCTCTTTCCACTTGTAATTACTTACATAGGCACTGGTATTTTTGCTTGCTCAAAGGCCTATAGCTTCACAGCATGCCAAGTAACACCCAGGCAATCCAAAGTGGTTGCTGTGGCATTCATTCAGTTAAATCTCAGGTTTCACTATTACCAGTGTTTACAGATCATGCCTTACAGGTCTGGTCTCTATTTTCATGAAAACAGGAAGTCCCTCAATGACCATCTATGAATGGCTCAAGGAAAAGATTATGCCACATGTCTGTCTGGACAGTCCCCTTGGAGTTGTCCTTCCTTTACTTTTTTCTCTCCAGATTCTTGTATTCAGTATTGTATTTATCAAGCAATGATGAATCTGTTCTTTCTTAATTAATTCACATAGAGTCTATATTGTCCTCTTGGTGATCAAGTCTATATATTATGAAAAATAAGTGTTTGCTTTAAGCATGTCCATATAAATTCAGTAAGTAACCACTGTTTCTTATTTTAGAAATGGTGAATTATTGCTTTCTTCCACCCTTCTCCAAATCACTCTTGATTTCAGAGCTTGTTGTCATTAAGTGCCTCAGTCCTTTCTTTTCCATGTCTATCCAGTCCACTTAGACAACCTAGGAAGCGGATTATGATATCTGTGTATGCTTGCTGTGCTTTTAAAAGAAACTCTCTAGATAATGCTTATCATATAGCTTGTCACCCATTGCTTTCATGTAACCAAAAATAAGAAACAAATTTATTAAAATAATTTTGTAGTAATTGGTGTGTAATTTGTATGGTTCCAATAACTCAAGACATAAAATGATCTAACAGAAGCACTGATACCCATGGCAATATCCAGCATGCAAGCAACCATTCATTCGTTGAAGACATACTCTCCCACTTATGCTGAACTTCAAACTTCCTTTTCTCAAAGCAAATGTTTTGAAAGTGAAACCCACTTGACTAAATTAAGACATATTTAGCAAACTATCTTAATCATTAATCAGTTTGCAGTTTTACCCACTTGTGCATACTCTGTGTAATAAACATTTATCAAGCTTTTCTTTTTTATATCATGAATGCTGCTAATGTGCTTTGAATTGCTCAGAGAAAATTACATATAACATTTGACTCCAAATTACATTAATTGCAAAAATCTAGATCTGGAGGTTTTGTGCTCTGGGTTATTTTTCCCCTTCCTACCAAAACATTTTGAATCCCTGTGTTAATTTCTTTTGGGTATCAGCCTATAAATTTAATTGAATTGTTAAAATTTTTCAAATCACATCTCAGAAAACTCTTGCTTAAGTGATCATAATTGTGAGTTATAAGAAAATATAATAATAAGAATAATATTTTGTCATGGATACATTATCTTACTATATATGTAATCATAAAGTACCATATACCATAGGGTAACAGCAAATGCAGCAAGTACATATTGTTGTTATTCAGTGACCAGATGAAACCTTTGCTAGATATACACAGTAACATGAAACAATTTTTTTCTATTTGTGACTTTTCAGCAAATGGATTTTAGGTTTTACAAATATATTCATTATTCAAAGAAGCCAGGAAAGGCTGAAGTGAGTAGGCATGTTCCCACTGATTCCTACCTATTTTCACTCAAACCCTAAATATATTAGTTATAATATAATAGTTATCATAATATTTCATACTAAAACTAAAATTAGGCATTCATTAGATATATTTGAAATATAACCTTTATTTTACCCGTAATTTTTAGTGTTTTCCACTGTACATTTCAGAGGCTTAAGAATCAAAATATTCTCCATTCATAATAAAGCTGATATACTCTCAGCAAAAACTTTGATGATACTATTTTTAATTTTCTTTGACCTTACCACAGCTGTTTGTTTGGATGGGTTTGTTGTTTATTTTTTTCTCCTAGTCAATTATAGGCAGAATTCAAACTGTTTCCTAACCACTGCATCATGTGCTTTCGGTTCTCACTACATCATTGTGAAGCCCCTAAAGGTATACGGATGTCTCCTCTGCACTGCGACAGTGTGACAGTGTGACAGTGTGACAGATCAGTGGGAGCTACTCAGACTGTAGTGTAATGGTCATTTATATCAACAAGAGTTCTTATTAACTACTAAGGGCAATGGATCAAGCCCTAACTTACTTTCACATTACAAATATTTCTGAAAGAAGTTCACACAAACACACATAGTAATGAAAAGTCATATGAAATCATGATTGGGAATAAAATATTTTGTGTCAAATATGTAGAAAATAAGTGAGAAGGTTTACTAGTATTCCATTAAATTCACATTTTTTCTCTGAAGCAATAAATATTGATCATTATGTACTTCTAATATTAAAGTGTATTATATATATTAGAATTCACAACATTAAAGCATCTATGTTAATAAAAATCTTCCATAAAAAGATAACATCCCTAATAAGGGAATATTTCCTTTTCTTTTAAGATTGTCAGGGACAGTATAAGCACTCATTTCTTATGCCGATCTTATGTAATCTTTAGGAACAAATCAGTTAATAGAATATATGTTCATTTGTATCAGTTGGGTTACTCACTGTCTACATCATATTTCAGTATGGTATTCACAGACACTCATTGAAAAACAGAGAAACATGATTCTTTTATTTCACAAAAATCTATGTGTAGCAGGGTATCAGGAACACAAGAAGGATTCAGAGGTAGTGCCTGGGAAACAGAATATTGCTGGAGGAGGAGAGGAGATCTGCAAGCACACCAAATGACATCAGTGTAAAATCTTCTCTTCCAAGGACAGACCCACCCCATCTGACCACCAAATATTGGTGATATCCCTGAGCAGACCCTGGGGCCCAGCTGCTGCCCATGGCCAGGCTACAAAGAGTACAGAAGTCTGCTCATCCTGCTAATTACAGCTGTACTGCAAACAGCAGAGTGCTTGACATCAAATCAGAAAGTCCAGAAACCACAGAAAAACTGCATTTCCATACAACTGTACTTGCTGTCACTTAGGAAATTTCAATTTTTGAAATTGCATACAAAATACATATTAAAGCTCTTTTAAAGGTAAAGGCTAAACACCTGAAATTAATATGTTGTTGGGCATTTTGGTGTACTGAAATAAAAGGTTAATATATTTTTCCTCAGGGGTGGGGACTGTGCAGCCTTGTGAACCAACACAGAGAACAAACAAGGTGGCAACAACATTTTGGAAGCCCTGCTGAGCTTTAGTTCTACTCTAATACAATATTTAGTGTTCACCTTGTAATCTGAGGCTTGAACATCATGTCAGTCACAGGAGGTTAAGTCAGACCCAAGTTCACTACTTACCCTGATAGAGAAGTCTTTGGGAATCTTGCCACTGAGAAGAACAAGCTGTGTCACCTCTTGGTAGGATTCACCATACAAGGAAGGTAGTCTTTATTCCCCCATTCAAAACAGAGACATTAAATTAACTGATAAGATCCATCTTTGTGGTGGGATACTCTGTATGTCACTAGCCACACTAAACATTTGGCCAAATGGTTACATAGAAAGCCCCAGTTACTACATGCCTTTTAATCAAACTGAGAGAATTCAGTTATATAGTAAAGCCCATGTATAGAATTGAATATTGATTACTTGATTAGAAATAATCTAAACAAGTAACTCTGAAACTAAATGTCCTGTGGATTTGCAAAGTGAGTCCACATGACATCTGGACTAGAAATTTCCAATTTGTATTGTTTTGTATAAACCAACAAAATAAAATAAAAAAATACAGAAATTGTTGAGTTACTGTGTCTTTAGAGGCATACTCACAGTAAGATTACTTTTCTATCAGGATGGAAAAAGAACAAAGAATATGCAGCCATCCTCACCTAGGGGAGTCACTGAATCTTGTTTTTCATTTGGTTGAGCACCATAATTACAGGTGATTGCTTCAATTGATCAGGTGCAAAGACATCTTGTATGTTCCTCTCCAACACACTCAACCAAGACAGTATTACTCTACAAAAATTCATCAAACAGCATCATAACAATTGTACATATGCAGAGAAAGAAAAATAAGCTTCTTTGGACAAAATAAATCCCCAAGTATTTACAAGTCCAGTTCAAGTTTCAGCCAAATTTAGCAAAACTTACTACAGAAACTAAATTTGAACACCCAGAAAATTCAGGAGTGTTCTAAAAAGACTTTTTTTAGTATTCTTATTAACAGTAACAATGTTACTCTTTATGAAAATGAAGAGATATATTGTACTGTGGAAATTTTAGGAAAACTTTTAACTTAGATTTCAACTGTTTAAAAAGGGAAGTAAATTGCTTCCTTTTTAAACTTAAAATTGAAGTATTGAAAAGCAAAGATATTTTGTGATTTGCATTTTCACTGCCTACTTCCAATGGAACATTTGGCATTCTTTATGTAAAATAAAGTTTCATTCTTTTCCAAAGTGCATATATATTTTTGGTTTAAAAGGATTTTATTTTATATTTATATTGTCCCAAAGTTGACACAAATAATTTTATGACATAAACAAAAGTTTCTACAAGGCCTAACGTCTACTGATGAAAATAGGTATCAGGAAACAAAGAAAAATTGAACATAACTGGGAAACTGAAAAGTCTGAGACTTCCTTCTTGATTGATCTACATCCCTGCTCCCCCCAACCCTACACTTCTTCTCAACCATTCCCCACATTAAGTTTATTTTATACTTTTAGCAATAAATTAAACAAAGCCATTGCCACTACATTTGAGTTTAGTTTCATTTCTTATAATAAAGGGCCAAAGTATTTGTTTAAAAATATTTGAGAAAATATTAGTCTTTAATGTGTAAAAATTATCCTGACTGCATGAATATAAAAATCAGGAGGTTTGGGTTTTTTTCCCATCTTCTTCCTTTTAACATTTTTAACATCCCTTTCCAGATTACATTACACAGAATTTGTACCTCCTACTGATATATTGCACCTATGTTGCTGAGTATTTACATACAATTTTGGGGGTGTGAAAATTTCCTTGAACTTGTAATTAAGCAAGCATATATACGGCTGAGAACAAGGATTCAGAAAAAATTACAAGGTGTGTTATAAAATTAATTAGATTATTATTTAAAGTTCCATGTAAGTTCAGAAGTATTGATACACAAGAATCATAGAATCATAGAATGGTAGGGGTTGGAAGGGACCTCTCAAGATCATTGCATCCAACCCCCCTGACAATGTAGGAGCACCTAGGGCATGCCACACAGGAACAGATCCAGGCAGGTCTTGAAAGTCTCTAAAGAAGGAGACTCCACAACCTTTCTGGGCAGCCTGATCCAGTGCTTTGTCACTCTCATAGTGAAGAAGTTTTTCCTCATGTTGAGGTGGAACTTCCTGTGTTTCACCTTGTTGTCATTACCTCTTATCCTATCACAGGCCATCACTGAAAAGAGACTGGCCAATTCTATTTGACACCCACCCTTAAGATATTTGTAAACATTAATAACATCCTCACATTAATAAGACCAATATTTCATTATATTTTCAAAGCATAACCATTTTTGAAGCTAGAATGTCTAGCTTACTTTTACTGTCTTAATAAATGTTGAGACATTAAGCTAATGGATATGTTTATATGTAATTTTCAACACAGCCATGAGGATTTATGGGCACTTCTACACTGAACAGAATTCAGAGTTTTGGACAAGGGACTCATGTTTAAAATAGTGAAATCTGACAACGCTGGAGATGACACTCAAGTCACTACTTTTCCTCTGTATGTTTCAAGGCAGGAATATTTGCAGAGTCCCATCATGTTTCTACACGATTCCTATCTTTGTCCAAATCCATGCTGGCTCTTCTCATTAGAAGTTTTAGAAGCATCTCTTACTGTGATACTACCTCTAGAACAGTTAACTTTATAATACTTACTACAGTTTAGTCCTTGAACTTATTTCCTAAATTTTGAGCACTGAAATTTTATTGCCACCTGGAGCTGCCTGCTGCTTCTTTTATTTAATAAGACAGAAGTCCAGAGAGTAGAAAGTCAGTAATAGGAGCTTTACACTTTGATGCAGTTAAAATTTAAATTGCTCCCCAGAGACAATGAGTTATAGAATTGTACTTCAGAACAGTACTTATCTTCTTCCTTTACAATATGATTAAAATACTTCTTCCTATTAATTAATGAGTTAGATCTAAAAAAAAAAAAAAAAAAAAGGACTCTGGCAGCTACAGTTTAGGTTGTGCAAAAGCTAACTTTCAGCCACCTGTTCCAGACAGATTCCAGAAATGTGTTAGTTGCCTGGGCTTGGGGAAATTGATATGCCCTCTGGTGAATGAAAGGGATATTTTGGCTCTGATC
Organism: Megaceryle torquata; assembly: GCA_024611175.1. NCBI lineage: Eukaryota > Metazoa > Chordata > Aves > Coraciiformes > Cerylidae > Megaceryle > Megaceryle torquata. The sequence continues at coordinate 34,296 of JANIJG010025536.1, forward strand.
AGGGTGCCAGCTGGATGCCAGCTGCCAGAAAGGTGATCACTATGGTTTGACTGCAATCCTGTGGCACAACAGAGGGAAAATGCTTTCCAGTGCTTTCTAGTTCCAGTCAAAATTTACTTTCAATTTGATCTTTTGTAGTACAATAAGGATCTCCTGAGAGGTGTAGGCTTGAGCACCCATATAAAGAAGGGCAAGGACAAAGATATCTCGCATCCACCACAAGTTGGTGGTAACACTGCATGCATTATGTTCTTGTGTAAAAGTCACATGCATTATCAACAACTTTTCCCCCTATCAGCTTTGCCCGAAACACAAAAATGGTTGTCAGGTTCCCCATTCTGCTTCTGTACACTCTTTCTAACAAGCAGTGTATATTATTCTACCTGCTTTCTTTTAATAGTCAACACCCCCCAGCCCCCACCCCACTCTATGTGGCAATTTCTTTTGTCTAAAGATGTTTGTGCTGTGAGACCAACATGAACTGACAACCATCGGTATTGCTTGTTCTGAGCTGGGGACAGATCATGTGATAATATAAGCTCCGTAAATATGGTAGAAAAAGTGCACAATGACAAACAAATACATGCATTAATACACAAGACAAAGAACTTTAAAACCAATAACATTGTGTTTAATTTGGAGAGAAGGATTGATCAATGAGAATTTAATCTGTTGTGAAAAAAAATTTAAAAAAGACATCATTCACATTAAAGAAGAATTTGTGCAGTGGATCAAGAGATACTTTGGTTTAAAATATATTGTCTCTATTGACAGACATCTGGACTAGACAACAGCTTTCCAGTACATACATTTTCTGGTTTTAATTATTTGTCTAGATTTTCACTTTTGTTTCAGAACTTGACTGTTCAGAAGAATGACAAAAAAGGACACCCAAATGTACACATCTGATTAATTTTAAACCCCTTCATTTTAGGCAAAATTTTACTTTTACAGACAAAAATTTTGAACTTCTGTCAAAAGTTTCCCTTAAAATTTTAAGTGATTATTCAACTTAAAGTACCAAGTGGTATCTAATTATTCATAAATGAGAAAATAAACCTTGACACAAAACCACAGGTCATATTTGAAGTAAAAAGAGCATGTTAGAAATTGGACATGTCTATCTCAAAATGAAAGTGACACTTTTCACATTAAACTAAAAGTAGAATTTGTAATCATCTCTGTAATTTCCAAGTAACAGTTTAGTTATAAACTAGAAGCAGTTTTGAAGGACTTCTGCAGGAAAAATTACAGACTGTATAAAACCTGTATTTTTATCATAATTGCAAGGTACAGAAGAAAGTGCACTCATCAAGCAGCAAGGATAGAAGGCTCAGTGGAAGAGAGACAAGTGGCAGTTAGAACATGAATAGGAAGTTCTACTTTCAAAGAAAGCAGCAATAAAAATGTCTACAGGGAAAAGACAAAAATTCCTCCCCAGGTGTCTGGAAGCAACTGAAAGCTCTGAGTCTGATTGTGATATTTCAGATGATGAATCAATCCTACCTTTCTTACAAAAACCTTTCTTTTAACACATGTTCAGTCATTTTATGTTCCATTTTTTAGCTATATTTTTTGTCTCCTTTTTCTGTTTATTCTTCTCAACTGCATATGACAGTATTCAAAAAAATGATCTTCCCACACAGATTTGGGACCCTTCTTTACACACATATTTACAGATGAGTCCTGATGACCTTAGAACGGGGATGTTGCTCAGCAATAAATGCAGTAAAGTAAGAAAATAAGCTAAATTTAGACTCCATAATTTTCATATTTTATGGAGCAAACAACACATATATATAATATGCATCAAACAGCTCTGCTTGAAATGGAAATATCAGATATTGCTATATGTATTTGAAAGTAGCAAGAACTGTTTTTAAATATTGTTAGCTTAAATGATGAGCTTCCTGAATGTCTGCCCAACATCATTGGACCAAAAGAGTTTACATGCATCTGGATAACCAAAATTTAAATATACTAGTGATAACTTTGGATCATGCATTTTCAACTAATGAATAAAGTACTTTCTGATTTGTGGCAATCTGTAGTTCTTGTCAACAGGCCTTGAAAATGGATCATGGCTGTAAAGTATGGTTATAAGTACTAACAAACATGCGGCCTTTCCATGGTTTGACTGTAGCTGGCTTCAGAGTGAGGAATATCAGGATTGCATGCAAACAGACATTCCCACCACAGCAAAAGTGCCCCTGAGGTGCAAAATGCGCTAAGGAGAAATGACATCTAGATATCCATGTTGTCTGACCTATCTGGCATCTGCCAAACAGGATGACTAATTAGAATTTGGGAATAGTTACTTAAGAAATAAGTTCTTTATGAGAGAGGCTAGTGTCTTATGTTTAATTATCCCAGTGATTGAAAACTGCATTTGTAGAGGTCCCAGTGCACGAGCAGTCTGAGAACACTATATTCCAATATTATATTATATTGTTGATCAGTATCTCGCTGAAGGACTACAGACTGTCAGTTTCTATCATGCTTAATATGTTAGGAGAGCCTTTTAATTAATGTGTTAACATTGCCAGCAAAATTTAGCCACTAAAAGAGATCAACAGAAGAGAATAGGAATCACAGCTTTAGGTTCAAACATGATTTCTATGTTAGGACTCAGAAACAAGCTTCCCTGTCAATGTGATGTATTTGAAAAAGTTTCACAGTAAATTATCTCAATTTTTTCCACCCATAAAAGTCAGATGCCCATTAGCTAATTGATTTACTAAGATGTGTTGTATGCACTCTACTGAAATAGACCTTCAAAATTGTTTAAGAAAAGTGATCCCTTGTATTTCATAGTTCTATCCTATTATACAAATCCCAGCTTCTGGTTTAAGAGGAGAGTTGTTCAAAGGGGATAGAACACTTACAAAATGCTTATGAAAGACCTAATTGTTTCAGTTTCCTGGAAAAGAAAAATAAAGTAAAACTTTTTTATCCATATCTGGCATAAAGAAACCACTTTTAAGTGAATATGTAACATATATGTAACTTTTTTTTTTCCTCCGTGTTAATGAAAGAAAGAATTTGACAAGTTTCATTACTGAAATTTTTACTTTTACACACTTGCAGCAAAAAGCCCCACTTATAATGTATTAAACTTTCTAAAATCTTCATGAAGATTTTGTTAACAACTAGAAATAAAGCTAGAGTTTTCCTTTTTATTTTTTTTGTAAGTATCAGGTATAGGGATTCAAGTTTCTTACAGAATTAACCAAAGATAATCTGCTTTAAATTCTCACTTTTATGAAAACTACTTTGTCTATGCAGAGAAGCTGCTAAGACACGTATTTTCTTAATTTGCTGAACATCTAGCATCTCTAATTGACTAAAGTCTATTTAGAAGCTTTTTAAAATCATTTATCATGCATGCTACATGATAGTTGCAATGGACTCCATTGAAGTTATTGGTCAAATACCATGTAGCATAGAAATCCCTAGAAATCCCATGGAAATTTTTTATAATTCCCCTGTTTTTTCATGACCTCACATGGTTGTAGAAGATGATAACTGCATCCTGGGAACTTGTTGCAAAGTTGTTATGAAACCGTTGCTAATTATGAACAGCAAATACCATCATTCTGAGATATGTATAGTTCTAATTCAACTAATCACTAAAAGTTTTGACCGATAGTCTCTTACTGTACATTTTCTCATTTTTTAACTCTATTCTCCTGGCCTCCTTTCTATCGTCCTACAATCTTTTGCCTTTATCCAGAAAGCTTCATCGAAAATACTGGTTTGTACATGACCTATAATAGACCATGAATGTCCTTATAAGGCACCAGCACACATCCCCTTGTACAAATATATATGCATCAAGACTCCTTTGCACAAACAAGAGCAGCAAATTCCAGTCACTCCTCAGTCCTAAGAATTTTGATTTTTAGAGAAATTTTATGATGTGAACATGTAAAATATTAATTATTGATCTTTAGGCACTACATGATGTTGTAAAGTGCAGGGTCAATTTAAACCTCTCAGACCTAATTTTTCATTTCATCTTCATTCCAATTGAAGATTAATTTCATTATACCATCTGCTACCTTTGTGTCCTTGAGATTTATAGGGTATGTTGACTGACCAGACAGGTATAAAGTAATTTATTTCATTTTTCTTACTTCTCACATTTGGCCTTCCAAATTCCTTTTATAAATTCTTAATGCCTTAACAACAATTAATAGAGTCAAGTTCCACCTAGATAATCTGTGACAGATTCATTTTGATTCATGATGTTGTTATTCAGTTACTAGGCTATTTATCATTATTCCATCTACAGCAGTCTATATTTGAAGCACTCCTGTAGCACACAGCTCCTATAAAAGATCTATCCTGAATCACTTCTAGGAACCATTGGGAAATGGGTGGTGATTTTACCCTACTCAATCATATCCTGAGTGGTTTAATACAACTAACAAAGTTACTATGTGCTCCAAAGATGCAAGCTCTAGTTTTATAAAAACAGCTCAATCCTTTTAGAATTATCATTGTGTCTTCAAAGACATTATTTTGACAGAACATTTAAGGCACTGAGAGACAGACTGACATGATGACTAGAAAACTGATATGGTGATAGAGGAATGCTCACTTAAGGAAAAGGGGTATAGAAATATAACCACCATGTTGCTGGTGATATCTTTTTTTCTATCAGGACCATGTTTTTTCCCCTACTCTTAATCAGAATTCCTGGATAAAAGAGGAAACTGTTATAACAGGAGACATATATCTTCAGAAATCAACAAGTGTATTTTTTTGACAGTCCATGAAAACCATGAGTAAGAATGGACACAGGGAAGAGTGCTGTAGAAGGAATGAGTGATACAGATTTTCCTAACTGTTCTAGGTCTTTCTATATGGATAATGATGATTCTTGGCTTCTTCCAAATGTTCTTTATGTTGTTTACTTCTCATTCACCTTATGAAATTAACAAATAAATCAGTCATAGTTCTTAGTATTTATAGCACACATCTGTGTTGAAGGAGAGTTTGTTTTTGTTTTAAAGATATGTACTCAATGGAAAATTTTGAGCAACCTGATAAAGCTGGATTTTTAATACAAGAAAAAATCAGATGCAGATATCTTTTTGAATCAAACTAAGCTGAAATTAGAAACAGAATTCAAATACCTGATTCAATTTCAACCAGAGATGATTGCATTTATACATTCAAAATGTATACAGAGATCATTTGAATTAAATATACTGCTGTATTTGAGAATATATGGTATATTTGAATTGCATATAAAAATGTACAAGTTACATAACAGTGAAAAACTGGAGAAGAAAACGGATTATGTTGAAATCAGCAGCATAGTGATACAATGTCTGTCTGATATCTAGCATATTCTAGCATCAAACTTTCTCACTAACGTGCAGAGGTCTCAGCATGTTAGCAGCCTGTTCTGGACTGTATAGAAAATAAGATAGTGAGAGACATCAAGAGACTTGAAAGGCTTGCTCTTTATGTAAAAATAACACAAGATGTAATATATAGAAGAGTTGAAAGCTGAAAAGCTAAACTAATAAGTTCAAGAAATCAGATAGCTAGATGCATACTTTGAAGATTTAAAACACAAATAATTAGAAATACTGCATTAATAGTGGCAGAAATCACAAACTGTCATCCGTCTGGCATTTTCTTTAGTCACACAGTAAAAGAAAATTTGGAATTAATGTCACCTTCTTGTGGGTCCCTACAGCCACAGTACCTGGCTTGACTACTGATGCCAAGATGAATGTGAAAATACTCTTAGGATAATATGTCCTCTGAGATTTCAACTCAGAGAAGTTTATTTATGCATACATCTTACAGGATAAAGGTCTCGAAGAAAATCAGAAATAAAAAGGTAGGAGAAAACAGAGAAGGTTTTAAAAATAGCTTTAAACATGATCATGAAGATTAATAGATGTACACTATTAATAAAGAATAACATCATAAACTCTTAGCTACTTCTATTTCAATCAAATAGAACAAGCAATTAACAAAACTGCTTCATAAGTAAAGTCTGAGAATAAGAAAAGATTTTGATAGAGAGATTGCAGAACATAGTGCCTTAAAAGCTCTATATTAAGTACACTTTCACAAGTTAATTAAGAAAGAAGAAAAAAAAAGGAAAAAAAAAAAAAAGGAAAAAAAGGATGTAATAATTTAAAATAACCATTCATCAGTATTTTGTAGGAATTGAGTAACTTGTGAGTAAGTTGTTAGGTGTAGTGCTATAAAGTACACTGAACACAGTTAATAGTTAATTTCACTCCTTAATTTCATTAAGAGCTTTGACTTGGTAGAAATCATTCTGTCTAACTGTTTTATTATAATTCTCAGCAAAAGCAACACTTTATACTTCTATGGAATATCTCAGTAAAAGATATCAAGGAACACTACAAATCTACTTATGTTTCATCATCATAATTATGAGATGAAGATATTATATCACACTGTCTAATTTAGCAAGTGGGAAATTAAATTTGGGAAATGATATTACTTTTCCCTTGTTCATACATACTACATTACATATAGGTAACATTAAGAGAAAAAAAAAAACAGCACCAATGAAGGGCAAACTTGTTTCTTTGCCTCTACATTTTAGAACGTTTACCATATGAAATAATGCCAGTTCTATTTTAAATTTTAGAATTAAGTTGAAATATGTTACCCAGATTAATATTAATTGGTAAGAGAATAAGAAACTCATCTCCTGTGTATGTTTGTACATAATTTATATCTTGAACATAGATTATACTGATTCTGGGCAAGGTCTCTCATTTCTCAAAGCTAGCTTTGCATATACTCTGCTAGACAATCACTGTGCTCTACTAGATAGACTGACATGATCTGACAAACTTTGAGCTTGTACCTTGCCCTCAACTCCAGAGCCTAAGACATAGGTAAAACTCCATCTTTAGAATATCTTGGAAGCACCATGACCCATGTATATAAATTAAAAGAAAAATCCCCAAACAAATATTCCTGTGACCAGAACTGAAGCTTTTCCCTGGTACAGAATATCAGAAACCCTAGCCCCCTGCAGAGTATCCTGCAAGCCATGTTTCTCTGACAAACCATGTTGGCTCCTTTCACCAGGAACCTCTGTGCATTGAAAAGAAAACATTAATATTTTTCACTTTGTTGTGTTCTTTTTATGTCTTTGATCTCAGTACATTTGCAGTATCTAAATACATTAGTCAGGTGACTGTGCTTTACAAAATATCTTTGATATAACCAGTATTTTCAGAATTACAGTAAATCTGCTTTTGATATAAATGTTTACATTCCCATCCTAAAAATAATATGGAATAACAAGTAAAGATATCAAAATTATAAGCTCTTATTTAACTTCTGATGAGCACTAGAAAACTTACTTGTGCTTAATTTTATCACTTTCCTGGGACCAAAAGTACAGGTCCTTGACCATATTTTAATATGTCTCAGTTTATCTGAGAACAATACTAATCGGTAAGGATCATATATCTTTCTTTTATTTTCTAAGCTTTTTTCTGTTTTTATCTACCTGAGCCATCAATATCTTACTGAAATAAAGACAAGTCTGAAATAAATGAAAATTTTGCTTTGCTTAGATTCCACATTTTTGATACATCAGAGTAGATAAACACTATAAAACCCCCACTGCTGTTTTTAGGTGCAATTATATTTGGATATATATGGGAGTGGAAGAACATAACAGTATCTACACATGCCTTCATGTTACCATAGGGTTCTGCATATATGTAGTGACCTTGTTGTGCTGTTGGTGACTTTTGACACATTCCTAGCTAAACAAATTTTTTAAAAAATTAATGCACATTTCAAAACAGCAGGAGATAATTAGCAGCATTAATGAGGCTGCTCATTGGATTCCACAACAATATCTCTCACAGCAGGAGAATCAGACTATTTGTGTGTCAGGGACACTTACCCTTGACATTTTCTAATTACTTTTTGTAGGTTTTCTTATCTCACCTTAACTACCAGGAGACTCTGACATTGAAGCTGACCATTGTGGTCAGTGTATGCCATCAATTACAGGACAGCAAGGTTGCAAGACTATGTCAGACGCAAAATGTCTTACTACTGACACAGGATCAATGTTGATCTTTTAAATAATTTATATCCCTCGCTTGACATCATAGAATTATGCCATTAAAAATATGTATTTTATTCAAACTCAGATGTATATCAACAGTCAAGATCAAACCTACAGCTAGGTTCTTTATTTAAGCAAGTGCAACTGTGCCATACAACCACTTCATGCTCCCTTTTAAAGATGAAAACATTAGGATTAAAAGCAAATTTAAGTGCTGTTTGAACATTTTTATAGGTCCTACAACATATTTTAGAAATAGACAAGATTTTTTTAGATTATTCACCCTTGACCTAACTCAGTTTTTTTGAGATTTGATCGAGTTTTATCCTTTGCTTCAAAGGAAAATCAATTAAGGTATTGCTGAGTGCTCTTGAAAACTTTGTCTACACTGCCTGTCACTTTTCATAAGCATAACTGATCTATTTTAAATTAAAAACCATCAGTGTCTTCATGTAATGAAATAAGAAAATAAACTCCATGAAAAAAAATCTCATAGCTACATCACCATTTGGCTTCTCACTCCTTGAAGGAAAAGTGGATGACAAGTCAAGTACTAAGCAGAAATTTTCTTCTAGCATCATGCAACTCCTCACCTTTTCTCTACTTTCTATGTACAGTGCTATTACAATTTCCATATCAACCTCTTGGCTTTACAGCCACTGTTACTGTCAATTATCATCTGTTAACTTTTTAATTTTCTTCTCATCCTTGTTCCATGGGCATTTCTCTGACACCAGTGACCTGCTAGGCACACTGTGAGATTTTAGTAAAGGTATAATATAGTTAATAATAAAATAGTAAAAGTAATTGTAAAGTATTTAAATCATAATACTAAAATAATTTTGCTTTTTGTGTGTTATTCTCATTTTATCTGATATTTTTGAAATCAGATTTTCTCCCTAATAAACTAGTGGATTTCTTTCAATTTTTCTATATTCTGTTCATATGTAAGCAAAAATACATGTCGCAGAAAATGCCAGGAAGAACAGAAAAGAAGGTTAGATAACAGGATAGGAAGCACTTATGCTAAAATGCAATCTTTTAGTATCAAGTTATCAATAACTTTTGTGTCGTGATACACTAAATTAATTACATTTTTCTGAAGAGCAACCTGTTAGAATCCAAAAATTTATTCTTTCCAGGACTTTTTAGACATTTACCCACCTCAAAAGACCCTGAGGTACATACAGTATGGACACAAATATAGACATTGCTTGACTGACTCTTGCTATTCTTCAGCACTACCAAAACTCCTACCAGCTAATGCAACATAACAAGGCAGAAAAGTACCTGCTGCCATATCTGCTCTGTGAACAGCAAGTGCTTTCTGATTTAGAGCTGCTAATATCAGAATCTTTCACAGATAAGAAGTTTCAGAATCACACAAATTTAAAGAATAGGAACATCTGGCCCATTTTTTGGTGTGTATCTTTAACAAGAAGACCCTCTTTGGTAAAGTGGTCACTTGAAAAGATTTCACGTGTTTATCTTTCTTTTTTCTTCTGCATTATTGCAGCTATCTAATTATCTGAAAGAATGTGTTTTGTCTCCATGAGGGAAAACAACAGCAAAGATACAACAAATGGTATGGTAGTACCTAGGCTCAGGGTTTCCTACAGATTTTTTACCTGGCTTTAATAAAAGAACCTGATTTTGTAGCTGATTTAGTAAAAGCAATTCTACAGAGGAAGAAGGAATGATGAAGTAACTACTACCTACTATGGAATTAGTGCAATAAAGGAGAAGGTCCCTTTGGAAAAGGCTCGTCCCATTCCCCACCTTTCTTACAGAAGACTTACCACTCCTACCATGCACATCTGAAAACTGCTAACTAACAACTTCTGAACTTCATTTGACACATGGTTGCAACATGCACTCTGATAAAAACAGCCTGGTGGAAAACATTCCTTCTCAATTCAGAAGGCACCTAACAGCAGACCATTTGCTTTTTAAAGTCTTATTTCCCCTCCATGAAGCACGGATGCCATATTGACAAATTTACATTCCATTGAATAGACGTTTGTTTAATTTCTCGGTTTCCCAGAATGCAAACTGTTTCCTGAAGAAGCTGAAACTCAGATTGCTCCCTAAAGGGCAAGGAAAGTTTATGTGCTTTTTTTGTTTTATTTTGTTTCCCAATAATGCAATTTGTCTCTAACACAGCAAGTGAAAGGATATAAGACAGATGGATTTTAACACATACACTCACAGTATTTGATTTGGCCTCGACTCTTGCTTTACACTTTCTGGGAAGAAAAGTTTCTTTATTTCTCCATAAGGAAGCATTATACTTTTCTTTTCCTGGAATACTTAAAAAAAAAAAAAAAAAGTATCTAAAAATTTTATTAGCATTTTTCTCATATCTTTCATTGTATATAGTTTATCTGGTCATGCCAAAAAGAACTGGAGTACTATTTTGGAAATCCTAATAATCAGGGAGCAGTCAGAGAATGCTATGATTTTTAAGACCACCACGTGTAGTTTAGCATTCACTTTTTCTTTTCTGCAAATACATGAAGGTCAAAATTACAGCCTAAATGCCAAAAGCTAGCCCCCCTGACATGAAAGGGAACTGAATTTATTTCTACTGAATAAAAACTTAATCAGCATAATTAAGGCAATGCCAGACTGGCCATCCATTGATATCCTTTCTCATATTAATAAATAATTTACAGTTAAATTTCACTATAATCAAGAGAACTGCTTGTGCCATTGTCAGTGTGAATGGAAGTAAATCTGCCTTAGCTGTACATGGGTTAAAACATACACACATCACACACACAAACTCAAAGCACTGCAAAGTACACATTGAACTTCTGAAGACATCTAAGTTTGGATTCAGAGTTCTCCCTGGAAAAGTCCAAACACTCCTTTTGCTTTCCTTTGCCAGTACTGGGAACTTAGCAATGCCTCCAGAATTACTTTATCTGTCAATTAAAATCATAGGTACAAGTGCCTAAATTAGATACATCAAGTCCTTCCCATACTTGTAAAGGTGTTGAATTTTATCTTCTATGTGTCCACAAACACTTTTGTTTCTTATAAATATTCCAAGGCAAATAGCCTTGTTAATATGTTAAAAATAGGAAAATGTAAGTGGGAAGAAAATTTCAGCAGGTAATGTCAGTCATTGGGCCTATATCTATGCAAAACTTAAAACCTGAAAGTTCTACAGGTGCTGTTCTTAACTTCTAATATGAAAATTAAAACCAGAATCTTTTTTAAATATACATATAGGTTTATAAGTATTTTGTGGTGTATACAGATGTATATCTGCATACATGCACACATATTAATTCCAGAGGTTTTTAAATTTGCAAGTATGAATGAATAATTAAAAAATGTGCACTTCCTTCAGGAAGACAATACATTCTTGGTTACTACAATGGCAGCATTATGCACATGTAAGTATAGTCTAATAGGTATACCCATCTGTTAAAGGTCAGCACTTCAGTTAGTCCAATAAATTTAATAAAAATAATAATATTTAATAAAATGAAATAAATAAAAAAATAATGTAAGAAACTAATCTAAAGTCTTCTGTTCCCTGAAGACCCGTACATCCCCATATAAAAGGCAAGATTTTAACAGCTTTGACAAAAAGATGGTGACATTAATCATAATTCAAATGTTTGTAGTAACTGGTGTTCTGATGAAAAGATAGCAGCTGGTGTAGTCCATGAAATATCCTAACTTTGACATTTCATTCACCTCTGTCTGGGCAAAGGTCACTCAGCGATATACTATTTATCTTCATCTGTCTTTCCAGCCCTGCAAGTTGACAGGATAACAGCACGGCTGCTTGGAGGTCTGCAATGCAAATTGCCCTTTATCTACCTAATCACAGTTCGGTGTAGCATAAGGAAATTCATTTTACAGGCGTGCTGCAAAATATTAATCTTCCTGGTCACCAAATCTTGGACCCGCTTTACAAGGTGGAGCTAATGGTAAAGAGATACCATCAGTTGGCTACTGATAGCTACCAGCCTTTGAAGCTACATTCAAGTCAGATGTAAATCACACACAATGAAGGCACAGAACATTAAAGGCAGAAACTTCCTAAAATTAGTTTTGATGATTAGTACTAAATTACTGATGTTCCATCTGCTAGGGTGGTAATTTTTTTTCAAAATGCCTGACTGCAATGCTTCATTTCACAGAGAGCCCATGTTCAATAGGCCTATAGGGAACACTTTATAGTGATTGACAATGGAAGGAGATGGTAACAAATATGTAATTACTCTTTGAGAGTGTAATGTGTTCATTAAGAAAAATATCAAATTTTCTGTGGTACAAATATTTACATGAAAATATATGTGCCCATATATGTACAAGCTTTTCAAACATATGAGCAGAATTAAAGTCCTTGGATCCTCACTACTAGGAAAAACAAAACAACTGTACTAAGTAGACGTGTACAGTGTATTTATTTAAGAAACAAAAAAAACCCCAAAAGAACCAAAACTGTAAACCCAACCCCTACTTTCTCCTAATCAGGAAAAAAGTATAGGCAATACCTACCCTGGATAGAAATTCTGAAATCTAAGAAATTCACTTCACTTGGAAGAAGTTTATGCTTGTTCAAACACCTCATTTTGTTCATACTCACTCTGCAGAAAAGATTATTTTTAGGAAAGAACTAGAAATACTGTTACTACTGGGACATCTTTAGATGATATCCCAGAAATTACAGTGAGCAGCACTTACAAAGGGATTGGATTATAATGAAATAAACTGTAGGATGTAATATTAGGAGCATGGTTAGGCCTCATTATGACATAAAAAGCCAATGGAATATGCTAATGCTTTACCATCTGGTAATCAGAATCCCATCTCCTTATGTCTGTTTCCCACAAATAACATCATAATTTCTCCCACACTGCTCTTCATGATTAATACGTAATTTTTCCTGTATACTAATAACACAACACTCTTAGAGCTGAGTTACTTAAAAGAAATTCAAATCCTCCACTATTTTGACAAATACTTCTAGAAGTAAGTTTTCTGTGAAGTCAGATTTCCTAGAAAAAATATGACTAAAAGTATTCCTGGAAAGTGCTGAGAAAATTGGAAGGTGTTTCTGTCTGGAATACCTGCGAAAGGGGAAGTTCAAGATACTTGTTATTAATATATTTTGTGGTTAGCTACCATTCCTAATTAAATCACATTGCTTAGATTTTCTTCTGCACTTATTTGGAAAAAAACAAAAGCCATCACAGGAAGAAACTCTGAAATGTGTTAGATTTAGGTTAAAAGGTTTCAGCTATTTACATATCTTGTTAAATGGCATAATGGCTGCATTAGGATTATACCTGGTGAAACTCTGAAATGTGTTAGATTTAGATTAAAAGGTTTCAGCTATTTACATATCTTGTTAAATGGCATAATGACTGCATTAGGATTATACCTGGTCTTAGTTCTTAGAGAACTGGCAATTGGAAATGTGCTCTTCTGTACTGGTGATCGTTAACTAATTATCACTGTGATAGGTGCATTAAAAGTACTTCACTTGAATTCTAACTCATGTCCCATTTGTCTTTGCAGAGGAGACTTCAGACAATTTAAAGACAAATGATGGCCTATCCACTAAAGTAACCAGTTCCTTAAAGACCAAGAAAAACATATTCTTCCTACAAAAAGTTATAATTTGTGCTTCAAGAAAATTGTAATTTATCTTGTACCTTGTAGATAATTTTATAATATGTTAAATATAGCAAGTAAAAAGAAAATTAATACAAAACAATATTTGTTTCTCAGCTGAAAGTATGGGCAAGGATAACAAGCTTTGCCATGTATTTCCTACATGACTTTTATGATGAAAGAGGGTAGTCCCATTTTTTATTAGTACACTATTATAGAAATCATTATATAATAATAAAATCTCTGTCTTTGGAATAGTAATTTTTTTTTTTCAAATGGTTACAAAATTAAAGAAGCGGACCACTCATTTAGCTGATGCACTCAGCCACTATGATCTCAGTCTATAGCTATGTGAAAAGTCCTTAAACATAAATTTGATTATTATAATGAAAAGATCACGAAGAAATAACTTTCACCTCTTGTCAAGGTATCAGCACTGGAACTGGTAGACTTGCCTATTATTTTTATCTTTACCTGACTGTGGGTTTCTTAGCCTTTTGTAAACAGAAAAAAATACTGCTCTAAGCTTAAGCAAAATATGAGAATAGTGAAAAATAAAAACATTTTCTCTAAATTTCCCATTATTATTGCAATATGCATATATATTGAACACACACACACACACTTGACTGATACTATACAAAGTTTTCATCATATTGCATAACAGATGACACTTTTCAAAGTCAAATATGTACATACACACAAATATATAACTATTACAACACTAATTACAAGTAACGACTGTATATCCCTGAGAGAATTTTGAGAAATTAATCAGTTCCTGATGTTCATTTTGTCACAATGGTGCCCAAGAAATAAGAACTTTTGTTCCTTTATTGTCTGTCTCTTTTATTTTTAAAATTTTAGAGATCAGACTTCTTAAAATAATGTCTTAGCCTTTTCCAGCATTCTTTCTTGAAGTTTCCATCCTACTTTCTTTTTCCATAATACAAGACCAGTCACTATCATGCATTTGCAAATGCCTTTACCTGAAAAAAAAAATGTAAAAAAAGAAAAATTATGTCACTTCAGATAGAAGAAAATCCCTTCTTACAGAAGGATCTTCAACAATGACATGGAACCTAAAATGCATGTAATTTGCTTTATAACCATTTATTTTACGTGTCCTAGATTAAGCTTATTCACTATAGATACAAGCCAAAGAAGGTTGAAGCAGAAGTCAGAGACACTCAATGCCTTCTTCATCTCAGTTGTTATATGTCTAAGACTTGTTACAGCAATTCCAGGTCCCTGAAACCAGTGGCAAAGTCTGGGGCAATGGAGACATACCCTTAGTGCAATTTAGGGATGAATTAAACAAAATGAACATACACAAGTCCATGGGACCAGAGCAGGAACACTCACAAGTGCTGAGGAAGCTAGCTGATACCATTGACACTCTTGATAATCTTTGAAAGCTCATGGTGATCAAGGAAGGTCCCTGAGGACTGAAAGAAAGCAAATGCCATGCTGTTTTCAGGAAGAGCAAGATGGAGGATCCAGGGAACTACAGACTAGTCAGTCTTACCTTGTGAAACCGATGGAACGACTAGTCTGGAAACTGGAAACAACAGATGAAGAGAAGGCTAAGGTTCTCAACAACTTTTTTTCCTCAGTCTTTACTGGCAACCTCTCTCCCAACACCTCCTAAGTCAAAAAAACACAAGGCAGGAATCAAGGTGGTGAAGTCACTCCCACTGTATGTGAAAATCAGGTTCGTGACCTC
>JANIJG010025537.1:0-48093 GCA_024611175.1 Megaceryle torquata
GGCGCCCGCCGGGGAGGGCCCGCTCCGCTTGCACGGCTCCCGCCGCCGGCCCCCGCGCAGCACGACGCCCCTCCACTCCCTCTGCCCCTCTCCGGGGGGCCCGCCACGGGCCGAGGGTCCCCGTCCTCCCCGCCCGCGGGGCCGGGCGGCGGCCACCCCCGTGGCCCGAGGCCCCGCCGCGCCGTGCCCGTCTACACCCTGAACTTGCGGGTCTTCTGGCCGCTGGTGACCGCCCTCTGCACCGCGCTCCTCTGCCTCTACCAGGCTCTGCGGAGCGGCGCGGCCGGGGAGGGCGCAGCGGAGGTGGGCTCCGTCCCGCTGCTGAAGGGCTCGGCGGTGCTGCTGCTGCTGGGCTGCTTGCTGGCCCGCTGCTGCGGCGTGGCGGGCGGCGGCCCGAGAGCCGGCGGGGTCCGAGCGGTGGGGGCGCGGCGCGGCCTCTTGGAGAGCTTCTACGCGCGGCAGCTGCGGCTCTCGCCCCATGTGCTGGGCCACAGTAAGGCGCACGTCGGGCGCGTCGTGGCCGAGCTGGTGCGCGCCGCCAAGGCGCAGGGGCTGCAGCCCGGCCCGCTGGCTCTCAGCCTGCGCGGGGACTTCGTGCGCATCGGCAGCGCCTACGAACAGCACAAGGTGCGCAGCCCCGACTGCTTCGACATCCTGGTGCCTCTGCGGCTGCCGCCCCACCTCGAGCCCCAGCCACGCTGCGCCGACGGGCTGGGGCCGCGGGGCGCCTTCGTCTGCGGCCTGCGAGCGAGGGCCGGCTGGCCGCGGCGCTACCGGCCCTTCGCCGAGGGCTTCTGCGTGGAGCTGCAGGGCCGCAGCCACCTCTCCTCGGGGCTCGTGCTGCGCTGGTTCCAGGGCCACCTGCAGCGGTGCCTGGGCGCCGTGCGGTACCGGCTGCAGGAGCGCTGCCGCATCAGCCTCTCGGCCTGCCCCGGGCGCCCGCCCACGCTGCACATCGTGCCTTGCTCTGACTACGTCTGCTGCCACATCTCCATGGCCGTGCGCCTCATCCCTGCCATCCCTCTGGGCGACGCGCTCTACCTCACTGCCCTGCCGCCCGAGGGCCCGCAGGCACCCCCGGCCCCCGATGCCCTCTGGGGCCTCAACGCCTCGAGGCAGGAGCAGCGGCTGCTGAGCTGGTTGAAGGAGCAGGCCCCGGCCTCCTCCTGCCACCTCAAGTGCCTGCAGATCCTCAAGGGCCTGCGGGACCTCCGTGGGCAGGGCCTGGAGGAGCCCTTCTGCTCCCAGTGGGGCCAGGTGCTCTCCTCCTATGTGCTGAAGACGGCCCTCTTCTCTCTACTGCTGCAGGGGCCCTTGGAGGCCTGGGACGAGCAGTTCCTGATGGAGCGGCTGGAGGACCTGGTGCTGTACCTCAGGGACTGCCTGCGCAAGCAGGTGCTGATGCATTTCTTCCTGGGCAATGCCAACCTCCCTGAGGCTGTGGCATTGCCCCGGTTCCTCAAAGAAGCCACCCCTGTGAATTTGCTGGCTGCTTTTGATGGGCCCACGCTGGACCTGGTTGCCTTTCAGCTGATCAACACGTGGATCCAGGCCCCACATGTCATCAGGATGTACAGCAGCCCCCGGTACTTGCGACCATTGCCTACCCCATGCCGGCACATTGCTGAGGTCAGCCAGGAGACACTGGGAGAGTGAGCTGGTGGCTGGGTGGGCTGTTGTTGCTCACATGTCAAGGCAACGTGTGCCACCAGCCCACTAGGTCCATTAAGAGACAGTGTCTGCCTGAGGAAGGTGGGACCTGTTTAAATGGGGTTCTGTGGTTTTGTCTCTGACCTGAGAAAACTGGGAAACTAGAGGCTAAGACTTAATGAAATTGTGATTCTTGTTTTTTAATCTCATTGTTCGTGGGAGAATTGTGAAGTTTCTGGGGAGATGCCTTAATTGTAAAGTGTTACAGTCAGTCAGCTGTTTGCAAACCGAACTTTTACAGGCTCAAACTGACATTTCTGGAAATCCATATGAACTTGTCTTAGTGGTAAAACTGACCTTTTTCTGAGCTTTGCTTTTTATGATACAGAATCCATTTGGGATTTAAAAATCCTCTAAGTGCAGACAACCCTCCCGTGCCCAATGTACCAAGATGCTCTTAAAATGTGCTGAGCACTAGATCATGGGTGCGGATCACAGACTGAAGTGCTCAGTGATGTGCTTTAAATTTCCTGTGTAATCGAGTACCTTGTTCTGAATAGAAATATAATGCGTATGTTAGCGTAAAATAGTGGGAAGAAGCGACACCTCTGTAGTAACCGTGTGAAGAATCTAGTTGCACATTTCTGTGTTCAAGTGAAGGTTATACTGAAGGACTGAAATGTAGATAAAAGGAAACAAATAGCACTTTATTTTCACAAAGGCCTTCTTTTTAAGATAATTGGCTGCATTAAATATTGCTATGGAGGAGACATCAGTATTTTTTTAGAGGAATGGTGTTTGAATCATCCCAAGGAAAATCTTTTTACCTTCTGAGGTTCGTTTGTTTGTGGGTTCTTGTTGACTTTTGTTAGTTTTTTTATGTCTTCAAGTATTATTTTCTTAGAATTTGTTTTACCTCAAGGACCAACAAGAAAACTAAGAAATTCTGTATTATTTTTTGGAACAAACCTTAAACCAGTTCAAATCTCAGTGCTGTAAGCTGACGCTGCACCCTCCTGCTCTCTGGTAGGACTTTGGTGGGATTTTTGGATGGCTGCCTTACCAGTTACCTCACTGTGGCAGCATTTTGACCAAATAATCAATATAGTGCTATGCTATAGCAAATCATTACATATTGTGAGGAGGAGACAGTGGAATATTTCAGGGTACTTCAGAATAATTTAGCACTGATTCATGGTACAGTGGCAGTCTTAGGCTATGGAATTTGGTGTCCTCTGAAATTATCTGTCTGATGTTTATGTTCAACTTCTTGCCTGGTTATGTCCTGTCACTGGAATAACCTGGTGAGTTGTAAGACAGCCAGCTCTGCAAGTGTCCTTAGCTCCCTGTATGGGAACCTGATGTGTCCAGGGGCTCATCGAATTCAGAATTGCAAGTCCTCACTTTATTGGGTCACCTGCTCAAGTGTTTGATATATTACAACCAAAAATGTGTTGCTGAATTGCTGAAGCTCAGTAAATTGAGCATATGCCTTATTACCCACTTGCTATACTGTGTCCTAGGTGAGCAGCCTGAAATTAATTATAGATGACCAAGTGTAACTGCTGGGAAGCTTTAGGATAACTTGGAGTTACTAATACACTCCTCCAATCCCTGCTGTACATAGAGATAGCAGTGTGCTTTATTCACAGTTCTATGCATCAGAGCACAAGACAACATTTTTAAAATCTATGAAGTTGTATAAAGATCTATTTTTCTGAATGGAAACACTCCCTAGGCAGATGTTTGCCTACTCTGTCTATTTTTTTAACTGTTCTTGCAGTCTTGTTTTCAGGTAATTGTAGCCTAGGTCACAGCCGCAAGCTGGGTTATTTTTATATATGAAGCACTGTGCTTCTTTCTACAAATACAAATAGTGTATTTATAGCTAGTATTGATCAAATGTTCTTTGCACGTGATATTTAAAGCTAAGTGAGCTACCTTGGTGTTTTGATTTTGTTGTTTTAGTAGCAGACCATGACATGTACTGTTTTTGCAGACCTGTGTTACTTGCTATTTGAAATAAGATGTGGTTCTGCAATCAATGCCATTGGATCTTTTGCCCAAAGAAGGACTATCTGACCAGCCCAGAGTATTGTGGCTGTCTGAACTCAGGACGTAAAAACCCTTTAGCTGTTAATTCTGGCATCATAACCACTTCAGTCCACTGTTGGTTTGTTTATGTCACTGCATCCCCGAATCTCTGAAAAGCAATCTTTTCTGTGAAGAGGGATGTATGTCTGGTGTGTGTTTAGTATTGCTGTAATACATGGAAATCTGTAGTAGACTTGGTGAGGACTATTCTTTCTAAGATGTAGAAAAGCCAGGAAAAGACAGTTGGCATCAGTAAATGCATGACAGGCAGAAATGGTGGAGAATATAAATAGTTTAGAAAATGAAAGTTGGGCTGAGGGGTGAGTGAGAATGATGGTAAACTCTCAGTGAAGACGCACTGCAAGCAAGACTGGGGACATGGGGATAAAATTGGAGGAGAGCTATTGAAAGCATGGTGGATTTGGAGTGTAGGGAAAAGATTTCAGTGGGTTTTGCTTTGATGATGCTTCCAAAGAGGTTAAAGCCATCAAGGCCTGAACAGCAAGGCAAACCTTCAGTTTATTAGCTATGTAGGCAGATCTTCAGCCTGAGTTTTTTGTGAAGGCTGGTGATGGGAGAAAATGTATACATTGGCTTTAACTGTGGGCTTGGGCAAGCTTTCTTGGGGCTTCTTGCCAGTAAGGCAACATGCATGCAGTTGCTGGGAGGTCTGAGAAAATCTTTTAGACTAATTTGTGGCTGTATTGTACAACTGAGATATTAAGTGTATTTTCTTTATCTGCCAAAAAACATGCATTCATGAATATGAATGACAAAAGGAGCTGATAAAAGTTGGGTTCTGTTCTGGTATTAATCTTACTCCACAACAACTGTGACAGCGCTGGTACCTGCAGTGTGCTGGAGCTGTTCTAGGGCCTTATCTGCAAGGAGGTGTACAGAGAACTTGACCTGCAGGAGTAATTCCGTGGGCCTTTTGCCTTCTCCCTTTTCTCACAACCCATGGATACTGTACACAGAACAAGGTTATGAATACCTGTTCTTAAGGTCGTAATTGTTATGACATTCTTTGATTCAGCGTGGTTGCCTCTGTGTGTGTAAACGGAACACAAATGCAGAAGAAGAGAGCGTGTTGTTAGCACTAATGTGGGTTCTTGGTTCTCTTTATTTGAAACCTGATTTTGCAAAGACCCTGTGCAACTCAAGTTGTTTTTATTGAATATTGATTGGGAAGAGGAGTCACACCTGCAAAAGAGTAAATTTATTTACAGTACCAAAATGCATATAAGTGACTTCATTTTGTATTGAAAAATGCTCTGTATTTCTTAAAGACATCATTATTTCTTATGTGACTAAATGTCTCAGAAACATTCCTCTTTTGATTTTGAATCTTTGCAGAGTAATGTAAATTTTAAGTGTCTGTTTGCAGGGGACATTCTTGGTACAACTATTTTTTTGCTGGTTAATGATCAGACCAAAGATTAAACTAAAGTGTTCAGCTGCTATTGTTCACTTTTGGGTTTTTTTTAAGTGTTTATAGGCTCAAAGTGGCAGCCCATTTTAATGAAGCATTTATAAATTCAGTTCCTATTTAATATCAAAATACATTTGCACTTTTATTGTTTCCATAAAAAATTGGTGTTTTTGTTGTAATATTTCACTGAAGCAATAAACAGCTGTTTTAAAGCATCTGTGCCTCAAGATTTAAATTCCTTATTATCTTTTTGTCAGTAAAAGCTACCTGCAGCCACAAAACTGAGTGGCAGGTCTGTGTACTCCTTAGGAAGACTACTCAAGTGGCAAAACCATGGGAAAGCAGGAAGTCCACACCTTGGGAGTTGTGCAGAGGGATACGGGAGGAGAGCCAGGAGGGAGACTGGAGCACAGCTGGCAGTGTCTGTGGTGTTGCTGACTTTTGAAATGGAGCATGTTGGGGTTTGTGGCTGTCTTGCTCAGAGGTTACAAAGGATTCAGTTCTTGTTTCCTGAGCACCAGTTTCAGGTCACTGCATAAAATCTGCTTTTTCTGGTGCTTAATGAAGAGCTATGAGTTAATTTCACAGTATCTGTGTGAGCCTTTGAGCGTGGCATATACAGACACGTCTCTGCTCTTAACCATGTAGGTTGTGCTTTATTAAATATGGAAAAAAGTCCTGCTGAAACCAGCAGGAGATTTGTGGACATGCCAGCGAGTTACCTGTCCTTTATTAGTGTGTGGTAAGATGCCAGCACTGTACACTTGTGGCTTGTGCTGATGTTCCCTATTAAAGAATGAAATAACAGCAAGACCCCAAGCTTTTAATCATTAAATCAAAGCTAGGCTGAAAATAACTATCTCCAGGTCTTTGTGTGCCTGCCTGTCTCTCAGCTTGTGGGGAGTAGCTTCTGTCAGCGGGGCAGCAGTGGTTGGTACGGCGCTGAGGCAGCCCAGCCAGCTAACGGGCCTCTTGCTGGCAGAGACTGGAACAATGTCATTCCTTTAGTGTCAACACTCAGTCACCCAAGTCAGCATGGAGGAAGTGTATTTAGATCTTTACCTCTTTAATAACATTATCTCTTAGTAATGGCTTCCTTTAAAAGCAATAACCATCCTCTGGTCTCCATTCATTCCTTGCTCTGAAATATTTCTCTGAAGTCTGAGTTTCTATTCAGCAGAAAATCATTACAGAAACATAGACGTTTCCTTTTGCGATAAATCTGTTAACAAAAAATTAACTGGCCTAAGGACTTGCATGCTTGGTGTTTAAAGAAAAGCCTGTTTACGTCCAACTCATTGGATAAATTGTTTAAAATCTTTCCATCCCTGTGCAAATACCTCCCTTGTAATGCAGCCAAGGTCAGTAGTGACTTCTTGATTAAGTACTGCTAATGCAGTTAAAGCTGCACGGAGGGGAAGGGACTCTTATTTGTGCATCCCGTTTTCATAAGGCTCCAAAAAAGTTAGGACATGAGAAATTTGCTTTTCTGGGCTGCTCTATTTCCTCTGTCACCTCTAAACTTCTGCCTGATGAGTCTTCCCTGAGGTAAGTGACATACTGACTAATGATAATTAGTTTTAGTAGCTGGCAGAAAAGCATCCAGCCCCAGTTTCATTGGGCCAATAGCACTGGAAAGCTGGTGGTTGATGTAAGGGCAAGCACCTGCACCTGTTCAGGCACGTGGATTTGCCTTTAGTGCTTGCTGATGCTTCAGAGCACGGCACTCTGCGTACTGGTGGGGCCTGAGTTGCTCACAACTCTTAAGATAAGCAGGATATGGAGGGCTGACTAGATAGATCCTCATGTACATTACATTTCCATCGTGGGTTTTGCAAACATATGGTATGCCTAATTAAGAGACTACCTGTGCTGTGGTGTGTGTGCCTGCAGTGTCCTATTTTAAATATGTAACCAAGAATTGGCATATTTGCAACTGTTTTATATGAGATTCAAACCACAATAATATTTGATCAGCAAGAGAGCTATAGATAATATATGTTCTGTCTCTGCATGACAGCCTGTTAGGATTCAAATAACAATTTTCATGCAAAACTCTTAAAGGTCATTACAAATACAGATGAAATGTCATCACAAATACAGATGAAATGTCATCGTGTACCAGTATTCTCTGTGAGAGAAGCCTTATTTTTTTTTCCTCTTAAAGGATAGAAGTGCTAATTCAGAGACTCAACATCTCTGTGTGCTCAAGTTACAGGCTACATTTCTTGAGACTCCTGGGAATCCCCCCTCACTCTGGCTCCTAAAGCTATGACCAAAGCTGCATAGAGAATAAATACTTAGTTCTCTGGGCTGAACTGAATGTAATGAGGGTTTGCCTGTGTTTTTGTGATACTTGTGATCCTCTGTTGGCATCTATCTCTGCCACAGAGTCCATATAATAATCTGGGTAGGGAAAAAAGAGAGAGGTAAGGGTTCAAGAAGACAGGAGTGACAGGGATTATGCTGTGAAGGTTACTAGCTCTTAAATTAAAGAAGAAAAATTACTCTTGGACTCCTTGTGGGAAAGGGGAAGAGTTGCTTTGAAGAGCCTCACTGTACTGATAGAAACTTGCTAGCTGTAGAAACAGAGGAGGGACAGGAGCAAAATCCAAGAAGACAGGCCACTTCACTGCTGTTTCAGTCCACTTCTTCCCAGTTTCAAGTAGGGGAGAAGAGAAACTTAGATCTGAATTCACTGGCAATCACAGTGTTTACTAGCCACGCATCAGAGGAGGGCAAGGAAGAGGGCAACTCTTGGCTTGTTCTTTCAATGTTCTATTGTGTGCAAAACAAAAATGCTGCAACACAATAGTTCCAGCGAGGGAAGAAGTGTTCAGGAACAGTTTGCAAATCTGTCTCCTGTGCTATCCCAAATGACAATCTGGGATCACTGGTTTTAAAAACAAATCCTGGTCGAAATTCAGCTAGGTTTATGCATGCTGGAAATGCTCTTGAGTTTCCCAGTTCCTGCTGGCATGGCTCAGGGAGACACTCCACTGCCTGAGCAAGCAAAGCGCCGGAGCAGCAGCTACAGAGGAAATGAGTCATTCCTCTATTTCTGTTGCAAAAGATTTCTCTGCCCAGTGCAATGCTTTTAGGAATATATTCTTAACTGCTTCTTGGGAGTTCTCCTAGGACCACATTTAGGCACAAAAGCATCAGCGAATCACCAGGCATGCTACAGGATTTTACTTCACTTGAAGTAGGTTGTGCCGGCTTGGCTTTTGTAGGGAGGTGCTGTTCAGGGTCTTCCTCAAGCTGCTGCTTCTTGCAGTTCTCTGCTCCAGGTCTGTCCACTGGTGGAGGGGCTGCTGACAAAGAGATGGTTGTATGGGGGTATTAGTGTGTCTTCTGAGCATCTCATTTTGTCACATAGCTTTGGAGGCTTGTCTAAGTGTATTTCAAAAAGGAGAAACGTGATAGTCATAAGGATTGTGAATCATGGGCACTTCTCAAAAAAAAATACTTCTGTACAGAGCCTGTAAGTGTTTTCCCAGAGGCTACTTGAGCTCAGGGGCCATTCAGACCCTACCAAAACTAATGATAATGCCTGGATATAAAAAAAAAAAAAAGAAAAAAAAAAAAGGTGAGGTCGGGGAGAACAGCAGTGGTAGACTCAGACAAACCAATAAACCCATTTTTCCCCTTTCGTTTCAGTGTGGTGTTTTCCAGAGCACTGTAAAAAGACCTTGAAGAGTTGCCTGTTGGTAGAGTGGCTGGTTTAAGAGACTCAGTGCATAGGAGCCATCACCTGGTAAGAGAGCATTACTCTTCCCTCTCTGTCCTCATTGCTGCCCTGGCAGATAGATGGCTAAATAAATCAGATTGGCACTCAGTTATAACTTCTGCTGTGAGAACACAGCAGATCTTGGTAAGAATTTGGAAAATTGTCCGTTTTACACTTTGCAGGGGTCTCACTTCTTCAGGAATAAAGCAAGTCTTGGCCAAAGTTTTGTATATGCCTAAGGATGAGTTTCTTCAGTTTGCTTACATAGAAGCATAGAAATGTCTGGGTTGGAAGGGACCTCCAGAGGTCATCTGGTCCAACCCCCCCTGCTGAGAGCAGGAACATCCTCAACTAGAGCAGGTTGCTCAGAGCTCTGTCAAGCCCCACCTTGAATGTCTCCAGGGATGGGGCCTCAATTACCTCCCTGGGCAACCTGTTCCAGTGCTCCACCACTCTTGTGGTAAAGAACTTCCTCTTATTTCTAATCTAAATCCACTCTTTTCTAATTTAAAACTATTATCCCTCATCCTTTCACTCCAAGTCTTTGTAAACAGGCCCTCTCCAGTCTTTTTATAAGCTCCCTTCAGGAGCTTACCTCCTGGCTCCTTGAGTGGCTGTCTGCCTTGATGTGCAGAGTCTTCGTGATGTCCTGCACCTGACTGAGCACACCAATTCCAGCAGAGCAGTGGCAGTGCAACTTTACCATGACATTTGCCCTTTGCATTTTACAGGTGCTTCTTAAAATGTTCTCACTTTCAGTATAAAGGCAGGGTAGGTGTCAGAGTGGGGGAGGCTGGTATCTAAACTCACTGACTTCTGTTGTGCTGTCCTTGGAAATGTACTAGTGCTCCAAGAAACCATACAAATCTTGTGTGCAGACCTTGTCTGAGCAGCAGTGTTTCAAATTTGCCTCTTGAAATCATTCTTATTATCCCAAATGCTTATAGGTGCACATAACGAGCTTTCAACACTCAAATAATTCCTCACTGAAGAATCTTTATGGCCTTCCAAGATGATCCCTGTGTTAAGTGGCAATTAAGAGCTAATTATAATGAGATGCTATGGGATGAAATTAGGATCCAACTTAGAGCGACAACAAACATCCATGTAGATAAGCTGGAGGGGAGATGGTGGGAGAAAGGGAATGCAACAGCTATGCTGCAAGGAGGGGCAGATGCATCACCTTGGAGAAGATGGTGACTAACTGGATGGTCATCAGCAGAGTCAGCCCTCAGTTGAAAATGTGACAGCTTTTCTGAGGGATGTCTCTGAGATTTGCATGAATGTCTTCAGCCAAAGATTTCAGGGCTTGCAGCTTTTGTGGAAGAAGATGTGGTTTTGGCACTGCTTTCCGCCTTCTGAAATGTTGGATGGTGAAAGTGCTGTTCACCCATTTCTGGCAGCTGGAGAGGTATAGTGTCTGCTACCTGAAAGAGGACATTTTAGTAGTGAAATTCATCTCTTCGGCTGATAAAAACCTTTCTAATGAGACTTTCATATTGAAGGGCTGTGGCAGTGCAACACTTTGCATATCTATTTGCTTGACTGCCATTGGACTATCTGCATGTGAAGTGCACAGGTATTTTATTTGAATAAAAATTCTTGCTCTCAATGGCTAGCAAACACAGCTGCCCCAGAAACTGGAGAGTTGCCAAGCAGAAGGTTAATTTTGGGTGGATGATGTGCTGCTCTGATTGAACACAGGAGCCTGCACATACCACGATACACTGTCCTGGTTGCTCTGGCACATCTTTACCCCTCAAGAGCAACGAGGGTTTGTTTTCAGCAGATGTTCCCCCCATTATGGGTCTGGGTTTGCAGAGGAGGCAGGCCCTCGCAGTGAAGGGAGGAGACAGAGGGAGGAAACACTCCCACACAGTATTTTCATAACCTTTTAATGGCATCCCAGCAGAAAGGGGACAAGATGAGAATCATGCACTGCCCACAGCTGCTCCATTTCTTCCAGTGGGGGAGGAAGCCAGAAGGAGATCAGGTTTACTTTTTCCCCTTTTCTGCTTGGAAACTTATTTGCGTTGTTAATGAGGTCCCTGGTTCAATGCCGTAAAAGGGATGCTGCAGGGATGAAGACAAGTAAGCTTCCTCCCTTGGGAAAGGGCTAATGTAGTCCTTGACTCATAGAAACTGTTTTTCCTGAGGTCAGTGGGCATGCAGTTTGTCAGCTGTGATGGCAGGTGATATGGGTTGAACTATTGGCACGGTGGGAAGAAGCAGCAGATAGGGGTGGACCCACACCGGGTCATTGCTCAGGAACAGGTCTCTGTTGATGTCTGGAAGATGTCTATTTTCCCTGACAGCATCACTTGATCAACTGCAAGATACTGGACACAACATAGGGAGGAACGTAACATGCTGCTAGGTATGTAATACAGGGAGCAAACCTGAGATGAGATGTGTTACTGTCTATAAGAACAGGTTTCTTCAGTCAGACACCCAGTGGAATGCCCAGAAGAAGCAAGGAGGATTTTTATCACCTGGGTTTGAGCAGACTTTTGTATATCAGGTTGGTTAGGTCTGTGCTGAAGACAGGTTTGCCTTCCAAGTATGGCTCTGAATCTGAGTGGTGGAGAGCACAATGTGTAGTGGTTTTGGCTTCTATTGACTGGAAGAGTTTCCTTGTAAGAAGGAAATTTTAATTTGGAAAGGACTTGGTTTGTTTATATTGGTTGTATTTAACTGGATCTGCAGCCTCTCTTTTCAGCATAGCTGTGTCCTAGTGAAAACACCACAGGGTGAATGCATAGGAATGGGGAGGAAGGAAAAAGAATTGAACAACATAAACAGATGAGTGAAACCATGGTCTCTACAAGGCAGAAATATTCATAATTTCACTTATTTTTCAGCTACAGTTCTGCAGTACTCTAGTATCCAAATTTCCCCTTTACCCCTCCAGTTCAGCTCTATTATGTGATACAGTATTTTGTACATCTGCTTAATGAGACGGGAAAATCAGACGTAACAATCTGCTGCTGCGAGGGGGACAATTGGAAATGGAGCCTTTTGTAATAAAAATAGTCCTGCTCTTTTGAACCTGTTGAATTCTTAAGTTGACATGGGCATGTTCTTGCAAATAGTGATTTGGTATTTGCAGCTGAATGATTCCAAACTCATTCCTGTAGCTGTTCCTTCACAGCTCAGAAGTGGGTTTTATTGCTGTTGACACTGGTTGTTTTGGTTTTTTTTTCCCCAAAAGCTTTAAGCAATCTCTATTTTTCTGGTTTGATTATTTGTTTAATAATTTAAAAACTTTTCTCTTACCAGCCGTACTTAAATGTTTTTTGATTACTTTTTTTTTTTTTTTTTTGCTACATTTTACAGCTGCACAGCCCCAGGGCTCGATTATAAAGCCTTGCTGATTTAGCTGAAGAGACTGTGCTTGACCACATCTGTTTCTGTGTTAACTTAGGTCTTTAGGCAACTGCTGGAAAGGGGAAAACTGTAAATGACAATTCCTCCCTGTTCTCTTTCTAGCTTTGATATAGTTCTTAATATTCATATGAATAGGAAAATAATATTTTAAATTGTGACTTACTATATTAGTGTGAAGCAAACGGGAAGAGTTGTAGCACAGTTACTTAAATAACTTCCAGGGTATAAGACTGTTCTTCTAAAAATAAGCCATCTGTGAGTTTGTAAAGCAACCAAAGCTCTCGGCATTTATCTTAGAATTTTATCCTTGAGTCTCAGAGAAATGGCTTTGAGTGAGTGTGAGACTGAGTTTGCCTTATTCTATAAAATCTCACATTCTGACCTTTCCACAAGATATCCTCTTACTTTTCAAGGTGAACACTGGAATTTTCTTAAGTATCTTTAGCTCTAAACTTGTGTCACTTTGGAGACTTAGGTTCTGTCCTCCATTTGCTGAGCCCCCCTTGCTGGGTTCACACTGCATCCCCTGGGGCTTGGGAAGCCACAACTGCAGCTCCCATCCAGCCCTCTTGGTAGGAATGACTCTCCTGCTGAATTTGTCTTCCTTAGAAATGGGAATACAACTTCTCAGCTTCAGAAAGGCTGATGTTCTTTGTTTCTCAGTCATTAGATAAAAACAAATACTAAGTATAAATTTTCTTTAAAAATAGAGCTCGCTTCCTTAGGAATTTGCTTCAGTGGGGACTGTGAGATAGTCTCTCTGTAATGATTTATATTACAAAAATAGCTCTTTCCTATGTCAGCAAACAGTTAGAAATGTGAGCCTGGAAAAGAAATCTAGCAGCTAAGTCCTCAACCCTACTGCTTGAATAAACCAGTTATAAACAAAATGAATTACAAAAGCAATTGAAAAACTGAACTTCCCTAAAGTTCTCTCCTCGGAAGTCTGAAAATACTCCAGGCTTTTTAGCCTAACACAAAGCACACGGTATCCAAGCTTTTTTGGCCTCAATGCAAGGAGCACGTTCCAAAGCAGTAGACTCCTGCCAATTCTGTGCCTTCTCCAAGAGAATCTCCCACTGCTGAAATTGCACTGCATCGGGGGAACCCTGCAAACAAGCAAGTCATAGGTCACAGAGGTCCTGTGTTTATTGCAAAATTAGGTTGTCAGAAGTACCTAACCTCAAATTCACATTTACACATGACCTAGCACTCACCATTTGCCTTCAACACACTCAGCTCACATATAGTGACACCGTGTGAAGCCACTGAGGGTTCTGCTACAACAGGACTAGTGCTGAGACCTAGCCAGTGTATTGGAAAGGAGCAGGACTTAACTGGGCAGTGGCAGCTCCCTCTGGGGACAGGTTTCCTTTGAGAAGGAACTTGAATCTGAGTGCTTGATACAACAATATATGGTGCCTGCTTCTCAGAGGCTGCATGCCCTTTGGCTGTGGTTTGTAACTCTGTTTACTATAGAAATAGCTTTAGCAGATTATGCTGTGTCATTCCATTCTCTGCCAGAACGTATGTTAAGGGCAAAATAGAAAGTGTGTGAGTATGAGGGAGTAGCTGTAGTTTTTATGGCATAAGCAAGGCCATTATAAATTAAATGATGCAATGAGGATCTGAGGATTTTAGATAAATTTATTCACTCTATCTGGAGACTTAAGAAAAGAGAAAAATGTGCTGTTACTAATATTACCAATTAGGAAGCTGCCAGGTGGCCAGTTAATAACCTAGATGTGCTGCAGAATGTGCAGCATCAGCAGAGGCTGTTTCTGAAGTGAAGGCAAGGAGAGCACAGCAATGAGCTGGGAGAGCACTTGCAGTTTCCTCCTGGCTGCAGGAATGAGTTGGGTATGGGAGATGTGACAAGAAGGAGATCCTGGGTGAGGTAATGCCGAACCAGAAAGGGATATGAGCTTAGGCAAATTGCAGAGAAGGAGGAGGGAGATGCAATGAAATCTAAAGAACAGTTGGCTGCTAAAAACACAAAAGCCTGGGAAATGGTATCTTGGCTTCAGATCGGGCAGATTCACAGGTGTCCATGTAGCCG
The DNA here is from genome assembly GCA_024611175.1 of Megaceryle torquata. Taxonomy (NCBI): domain Eukaryota; kingdom Metazoa; phylum Chordata; class Aves; order Coraciiformes; family Cerylidae; genus Megaceryle; species Megaceryle torquata. The sequence goes on from JANIJG010025537.1 coordinate 14,353, forward strand.
ATGGCTAATTTAGAGGCAGTTGAGACCAAAGGCTGAATGAGTCACAGAAAAGGGTTGTAGCACCTTCCCCTTTTGTCTCTGGCTGAAATCTGTGTCTGTCACACTGATGTCATCCCAGTTCCTGCTGGAAACTGCATCATTGCTGGCACAAGACCCACTGCTTATGACCCTCACATGCCTCAAGGAGCCAGAGCTTGAGACTGAGGTGCTGGGGGCCTGGGCTTCTTGCTGAACCCTGGAGCACATCAGGAATGATCTAGGAGAAGGGGATAACCTTTCCCTACTCCAAACAAATCTGTCTGGGCATGCTGCTATGTGGGAATTTGGGAGAAGGGATTGAAGGAATCAGTACGTGAGCTTGGTTGGCAGCCAGCATGGTTTAGCTTGCACCTTTGCGATCAGCAGGAAGTGGAACTCGGCTCAAATCATGTCAGGCATTTTCTGCACTTGTAACAAAGCATGACACAAACCCTGACACCGAATGAGTCCTAGAACTAGAGTAAATACAGGTTCCTATGACAAAGGACAAGCGAGGCTGTCAGGGAAGATAGACATCTTCCAGACATCAACAGAGACATGTTCCTGACAAAGTCTTGCTGCCGAAAGACTGTGAAGGGTGGGGCCAGTCCAGCAAGGCAGAGCTCTCCAGCCAGAGAGCAAACCATGCCTCTCATCCACATTGCATGTTGGATTTCTTCTGGGACACAGCTGGGGGTGAAGGCAGGTAGGTAGAGTTTGCTGCTTTCTACTTCAACAGCTGGGGTAGATCTGCTTCTCAGAGCCTGGTTTGCCCTCCCAAATATGGACATTTACCCAGTTCCCCCTGCTCTGCACCACTCCACTACTTGGAGTCTCTGCCAATGCTCACCAGCCCTTCCTCTCTCCTGGGCTCAGGCTGTAGGAGACACTCCTGCTCACAGTTGCCCAGAACTTCTTGAATAAACCGTCATGGACTTGCCTCTTCAGGGTACAAGTCCAAGGCAGAAAAAGGCCTGAAAAACCACAGAAGGAAACTGCATTTCCAGGAAACCCACAAGGAGACAAACGTATTGTTAGAGATGGCTCTGGAAGAGTGAATTGGAGATGCCTTTTTTGGAGGGATGATGCTGTGGAGGAACAAAACTGATGCTGTAACGATGAGATAAACTGGACCTTTACGGGCTGCAAACAGCAGTGGGGAATCACTGGTTACAATGGCTTGCCATTTATAAAAACATCTGGAGATAAGAAGCTTATTTTTAGGCAGAGTGGTAGCTGGCTATTCCAGCAGGCTCAAGTGATGATGATAAGTATTTGGCATATGAACAGCAGAGTAAGACATCTCATCTTATCTTGCACCACCACTTTTCTCCTCACTTTCCCCCTTGCAGCAGAAAGCACTGCCAATTGCTTTAGGAGGATTCAAGTGAAAATCCTTCAGAACAGACATCAGATTTCTTTCCTGTCTTTCTCCGCTTTTTCAGAGCAATGCTCTTCTCCCTTAAGGCACAAAACAGGTGAAAGTCTTTGGCTAGGGTTTGGAAGACACATGCAGGCATGGCATTTTCAATATAAGCAGCCCTGGTTATGGTTTGTCTGAGAAGCTGCTGAACTGATTTGCTGTGCTGGAAGTAGATTTTGCTACTTGCTGGGCTGGTTGTAATGATTCAAATGCACGGGCTGGATGTAGCTGATGTTATTCCCAATGCGTATTAACATCAGTAGGAATATAAATCTATCATGGAATCATATTCTGCAAAAGCAGTGTTAATTTACTTGTTTTCTGCATAGAAATTTGTCATTTGCAAGCCTCGCCATCTGCAATGCAGCCATTACATGTGGGAAGTATGGAATGTGTCTTATCAGACACAGAGTGTGCACAGCAAAGGACATCCAAAGGTTATGTTGTCATCATGTCAAATGGGTCTGTTTATTCTGAGTGCTGTAGAAGCAGAGCTTAATCAGAGCATCAGCCATATGCAGATTTGAAATTAGATTTTACAATAACCACCTGTCTGCTGTTTCGAATCCATCATATCATTTGGGTTAGAGCTGTGTTTGCCTAGTGAATATATGTGCTGGGAGAATGTAGTCTAAAAGCCTTCATGCAACAGAGTAAAAGGTACTTAAATGCATGTCTATGTATGAGCGTGCAAGGGAAGCACATCTATCTTGTGGCTTTGTGCTACAGTCTGCTACTAAAGCATGTGGGGGGGAAAAAGGCATTTTTTTCCCACATGAAAATCAATAGTATTAGTGAACTGTCCTATAAAACTTACTTTGTTCTTATTTTGGATTCATAATGCTTTGTGTCAACAACAACAAAAAAAAAAAAGTCAGTGATGATGCAGCATTTGATCTTTTTCTGTTCTAAACGTTTTTAAAGGAGTAAGTCTAAACATACACATAATGTTTATCTAATGAGACATGCCATAGTTTTTGTGACTCACAGCATTCTGCCTTTAAGGAGTCAAAAAAATCTGTCTGAAAAGTTTAAGCCTTTCCCCACTACACTGCAACATGGAAAAAGAAATAATCCATGTGTTCACTTATTGAAAGCTGCATCAAGGCGGTGGTGAGTCAAGATGAAAAGAGCAACAATGTTCAAAGTAATGGCTGACATTTTAAACGCTGGCACTTGGAGAGAAGTGGAATTAAAAAGAATTGCAGAGTAAAAATTGACAAACAACTTCTACCACAGTTTAATCATATGCTTAAAGCTGCCTGAAACAAGTAAGTACTACAGGTTGTTGGGGTTTTTTCTTTCTTATCTCCACTGTGGTAATTATTCTTCTAAAGCAGTAGCTGCTCTCCCTGGGGAAAAAGAGAATTTATTTTTTTAATTCAGAGGATGGCCCTTCCCACGGAAGTCAACGGGAGTTTTTCATTGAATTCAGTGAGAACATAAATGGGTCATTAAATGAGATCAGTACTGCAAGAGCTTTCCAAAGCCATGCTGATCCTGCCCCAGCAGCTCCCGCCTTACCACAAGGAGCAGCAGTGACCAGCGCTTTTAGACTGGCCAACGTCTGAAGCTATACATATCCCCTTCTGCAGGGCAGGAGATGTTTTTACAATTTCAGTATTTTTATCATTCACCACAGTAAACTGAAATGTAATGTGGCTGTGAGTCAGGGAAGTGCCCTGTAGCAAGCAACTGCCGGCAGTTCAGCTGGGTTGAGCTGTAAGCCACAGCCTCTGGACTCTCTGTCTCTATTGAGGGTTTAGTGTAAATCCATCAGCAGGAAGGTGCCAGAAAGTGTGGCTGGAGAATTTCCTCCAAAACTGAAGGCAGAAGCCTTTGTTTACAGCAGCACGTTGGGAAGCCTCTAATTTGTGTGGCACCAAGGTGGTGCTCAAGAGGAACAGCCCCAAACCTCCACCTTTCCTGTGCTTTCCCTTTTCAAGAGTTTGACCTCAAAAGAGCACTTTCCTATTTGAGTTCTCCAGGTTCAACCACCTGCGTGGTGGGATCTGCTTGTTGCTAGACCACATCCCCTCCTGCCCTGCCTTTGGCTAGGACCTGATGCTTCAGCACGGGGACATGAAGCCAGGCAACGCAGAGCTCAGTATGGCCTGTGGGTTAAAAGTTTGCTCCTTACTCCAGCTCCTCATCATCGATTGGGAAGATGCAAGCATGTTTTAACTTTGTTCATTCAAGTGCATAAACCAACTGCATCCTTGTTGAAGCTCAGGTGTGTTTATACAACCTTCTCATTCAGTGAGCTCTTTGAAAGAAAACGCTGCTATAAAAATCGCTTTCTCAGACAAGGCCAGCGCTCTCACACGGCTCCGCACGTTACGTGCCTCTGTTTCTACCGACGTCTTCCGCGCTGCCGGAGGCTCCTGGGGGGCCGTGCCGTGTCCCCCCGGCTGTGTCCCCCAGGGCCAGGAGGGGTTTCCAGCCCTGAATTTCCGCTCCGGGCCCTCTGGAGGTCAGTGTTTGCCCGCGCTGCAGAGGACCTGTTGCAGCTCCGCGGAGGCTCCGCGGGAAGGGAAGGGCCGGGCCGGGCAGAGCCTCCCCGCTCAGAGCGCAACCCCCACGCGTCTTTTAGAGACCAGATCTGCCAAGGGGGTCGTCGGGTCTCCGCGTCCTGAGACTCCCCCGCGGTGCGTGCGCGGCCGCGGAGCCGCTCCTCGCTTCCCCCCCGCCCCAGCTCGGGGCGGTGCCGCACCGCGGGGCGTATTGCGGCGCGGCGGGTGGAGCGGAGCGGCAGGAGGTGCCGTCCGCGCCCGCGGAGCGCCCCGCGGAAGATGGCGTACATCCAGGTGGGTGCGGAGCGGCGGCGCTGCGAGGCCCTGGTATCATCCGCGTCCCTGCGCGGGGGAGGGTGTTCGGGGCGTGTGAGGGGGAACCCCCTGAACCGTCTGCGGGACGGGTGTCGGTGCCGCGACGGGGCCCCCCTCGCTCCCGGTGCAGGTGCTCAACTTCGGGTTAACTTCTGCGAAGGAGTTCCCGGCGGCGGCAGCCCCCGGAGAGGGTGGCAGGCGGGGCCGGGGCAGGAGCGGGGCTTACAGCTGGCTGATGGTGAGGCGCTGGGGCAGGACGGGCAGCCCTCCGCTTTTTTTCCGCTCTGTCGGGGGCGCTGGGGTGGCCCCAGGTGCGTGCGAGCTCGGCCCGAACCCGCATAAGGACTTCTTGGAGGGCAGAGGATGCTCAGCCCCGCGGGCAGGCTTGAGAGGCTGAGATGCGCTGAGGTCTTAATCGGCCCCTCCACCCTGAGCACAGCCCGGCGGGGTAGGGGGCACAGGCGCCCTGGGCTGCAGCGATACCCAGCCTTCAGCGTGGCGCCTGGGACCCCCCAGCAGCGTCAGGCCGAATTAAATTTCGGGCTGCTTTAAACCATCAGCGATTTCCCCCCCTGGCCCTGCAGTTCCCAGCTGCCTGTTTTCCATCTGTGGCTCCGAAGGCTGCCGCCCAGTTCCAAGATGAGCCCGAGTGGAACATTAACAGCCGCGCGGGGAGTCCGGACGTGGGGCGCTGACGGAGACACCGCTACCAACGCCACCCGTGACTTTTCCTCGTCCCGCGGGGACGTGTCCACTCCCAGCCGTGCCCTCACAGTCCCCTCCCGCCCGGCGGGCGCTGCCTCGGGGGGGCGGGCTAGAGCCGGCCGGGAGTGAACCCACCCGGGGATACGGCCGGAGGTTGCGGGGCTCCCGGGCCCCTCAGCTCGAAGGGGATCCCGAGTGGGGCCGTGCGGACCCTCTGTCGGGGTACCGGTGTGCAAGCGTCACGTTAGGGTGGCTGGGGGGACCGCTGTGGTGGGGCTTGTGAACATTTTCTGAGTGTAACTGCGGGGGCACAACACGGTCTGTCACTAGCAGGGACCCCACCCTACTGCAGCATCCCTGGGGACACCGCCATGGTGGGTTGTTGTAGCCAGTCTCTTGACCCGGTTGTGATTGGTGGCTATGCTGACTCAGAGCAGGAGGTCATCTCCACGAGCCTAGGTGGGCTGGTAGGACTGGGTCCCTGCAGAAAGGTGTGAAGTGGAGCTGCAGCCCTGCCTGACACCCAGCACTGGTCGAGGGGGTGCTCCTGGGACAGTCGCAGCTGGCCCTTGGATAAGGGTTAACTCTGGCTGTAGGCTCTGAGCTGGGTTGTTGTCTGCTTGGTGGGCTTGGGATGGTGGCAGGGCAGGGTGGTGCTGCCCCAACCCTAGGTTGACCCCTTCTCCTGGGGGTGCTGAGTGCATCACAGCAGCTTTGTTCCCTGAGATTCCCCAGCGCCTTGACAGGTAGTGCATCCTTTCCTAAACCTCTGCCCTTGCCTAACCCTGTCCCTCCTGCCCAGTGTGAGTTGGATGAACACAGCTGTTCATGTTTGCTTTCTTTTAATGGGTCCCTGCATTTAAACCCTATATGGCACCAGTTACTTGTTTACCTCTACTGCACTATAATGTTTAGTTCTTTCTTCTGTCCTCCCATTTCCTGGCAGAGATTTGTGGCTGGTCATGGATTCACTTTATTATGGTGCCTGTGGGACCACCGTGTGCTCTTGGGGCTGGTGGCACACAGGTGTGATTTTGCATCACCGGTGACCCATCGTGACAGAAAGGGCTGTTTGACACAAGCCTTACCGTGTGTCCCTGCGGGCCATTGAGAAATGCCACTTTGTTCACACAGCACGTGCTACAGTGTTTGATCGTGTGGCATGGATCCAGCCACTTCATTTTAGAGCAATTTAAATATTCTTGTTGCAGCTTTGCTAAACCACTGTAGCATGCCATGCTTTGGCTGCAACTTTGCATTAATAAGGAATGATAAAGACCTTTAAACCATTTAGGGTTTTCTTAAACAGTTGGTCCAAGGGTATCTGGTAATCACTGTCTTGTCACATTGCACTGCAGCATTTCCAGTCTCTTAATTTGTGCTTCTAATAAGTGGTGGCCTTTTCACAAACCACTGGGTTCTGAGAAGTTTATAAAGGGAGGCTTCTACCTAAAAGGTCCATGGAAGAGTTACTGGAGCTACAGGCAAATTCTGCATCCCAGTTTCTTTATAAAAAGGCTGCTCTTGTCCCAGTCACAAGCATAAAGATAGAAACCAATTTCTACATGTAGTGGAATAGAGAGGAGTGGGGAGTTTTCATGTGTGTGATGTTTTGTTTGTTTATTTTTTTTTTGGTGGTGGCTGCTTGTGGTTTTTGTTTGTTGTTTTTGTATGTTTTTTGTTTGATTGGTTGGGTTTTTTTAAGGGTTCCCCCTATAGAAAGACAGACAGGACAATTAGGAAACTCTTATTAGATGTTATCAAGTGAAAGTGATAGGAATGAAATTTTGGCAGGCATTTGAAATGCTGCTAAGTCTCCATGAATGAAGTGAGTCAAGTATAATATTCCAAGGGCAGCTTTATGAATAACATGCTTGCTTGTGATGATTTCTTCCTTTGCTGTAGATTTTCTCTGTGACCTGGGGGAAGTGGCTGCAGTGCAGATTTTCAAATTGGAGTGCATGACTCAAGTTTTAAGCACTTAACTTGTATCTTTTGTATTCTTCAAGTCACATCTGAAGATGAGACTGAAGGTGTCCAGCTATCTCAGATGATATCTATGTAATGGAGAGTATTCTGAATTTGTGCCCCTTCCTAGAAATGTTGGTTTTAAAAAGTTGGCATTGAAACTATGTTCATAAGGGGCTGAATGTGCAGGAAAGCTTTTTTTTTTTTTTTTTGCCACTGTAGCATCTGACTGGAAAGTTTGGATGTGGTTTGCTGTTAGCACCAATTAGTTGCTGCAATTAGAGACAGGTTATTAATGAAAAGAAAATTAAGAGGTCACATGGGATGCCCCATTAGCAAGGGGCAATGAGCAGAATTTTAATGCTCCAGGGTGGGTTTAGAAATTTCTCTCCTGGGGAAGGAGGGGCAGGGGGAGCTTGTCGGGGAAGGACTGGAAACAGCAGAATCTGATTCCCGGTCAGGAGATATCTCCTTCCTCTAACATCTACAAGGTATTGTCTTGCCAGAAATTGAAGCTCATCCCAGGCTGGGGCATGTCATGGCAGAAAATTCAAAGTTATTTGAGCACTGCTAACCTGTTTTTGTCTTTTTCATTTTGTTCCCTTTTGCTTCATCCTGGATGTCTAAAAGGACAGTTGGAACCAATAAATGAGGTAAGTTAATCTGATGATTCACTCTCTGCTCTGTCTCCTCACTCCGTCCTGAGGGGATTGTCTTGTATTTTCTGACTCTTTACTGATGCCCTAGATATAAGTAATGCACCACAGTTTGGGCTGGTAATTTTATTTTACTTTTTGCAATGTTCAGATTTTGCTTATGGAAAAAACTGTGTGTTTTACTGGAGCAAAAAGAAATGTGCCTGTGGAGTCTTCTCTGCAAATCTGTGTTCCTCAGAGGAAACCTGTCTGCGTGGTGTGATAGTGCCCTTGTATCTGCACACTCATGAATACTGCAAATGTCTCAAGTATTTTGGGGGATGTCTATGGAGAAAATCTCACATGCTTTATTTCTTCAGCTTCTTAGGAACACTTCAAGATCATATACGATTGTAAAGCAGTTTGACCCTGGATGTGCATGTCCTGTGCTCTTCCAGCTGGGTGTATGTTGTCCCCTCTGTGACTACAGAGAGATGCCCTTTATTAGCAGTGCCCTTGTGCTGCTTAATGAGCCTTCTTACAAACCGCAGAAGTTGGAGCTGGCGTGGGTGGGAAATGGGCTGAGATTTGGTTTTCTGCTCCTCTTGAAGCAAACAGAGTTTTGAAGTGGAGAGAAGGCTGTAGGGGTGACCTGGACATGGGGCAGCAGCCTGTCGCCCCTCTGATGAGGTGCTCTTACCCCATGGCTCTAACAGCAGAGCAGCACAGTTACAGGGATGCTGCCAGTGCCACCACGGAAACCTGAGGAATGAAATACTTTCCTGGGTCAAGTAACTTCTTTTGAAAAAAAAAAAATGGAGATTCTTCATTAAATTAATCATTATAGTGGAGAGGAGGCATGTGGATAGTGTGCTTTTGCTGATCCATTTTAGTGGCGTGTTTGTTGGTCTGTAATGCTACATGTATGTGGATCGTACAGATACTACATACTGATACATCTACAGGGATGAAATTTGTTTGTATTACTGTGTTAATTAAATAGGTCCTTGCCAGATAAATCAGATCTTTCCCATACCTTCTGTTTTTAATTCCTTCTGTTGTATGTTTGCCGATCTATTAGTTTGTTGATGTGTGAGAAAGAATAAGCATGTTTCTACTCTAGCATATTGCTGTGCCATAGTGTTTTGTAAATCACCCTCTTGCCAACCTACATAATAATAGATCACTACTGGAAGGATAATACCTGCAGTGAATGCTTATTTTCCTGTCTTGTTACGGCATCAGTGAAGTTGGGCTGATAACTGCAAAGCACTTTGTTGATATAGATGGAATAAATATAGTCCTTAATGTTCTGTTGCAGAAACACAAACATAAATACAGCTGAATGTTATTTCTCAATAGCTATTGATGAGTTGTAATCTTGTACTTTGGTTTCCAATGGCTTCAGGGTCTACTCGCTAGAATCTCGGATCTCTTGCTCTGCCGGTGGACTTGTAGAAATTGTTGTCAGAAGTGTTTCGACTGTAGCTGTTGTCAAACAAATGAAGATGAAGTTGAAATCCTGGGACCTTTTCCTGCTCAAACTCCAGCCTGGCTGTAAGTTTAGATGCACAATTTCCTAGCTTTAACCGAGGAGTAGGGCTGCTCAGCTATGATGAGAGTATTGACATGAAATGGTGGTAGGACATTCAGAGGATGCTACATGGAAGGGAGGAACTGCCTGCTGGGTTGGGAACGTAGGCTACTCAACAGCAAGGTGAAAAAGGCAGCCCTGTTAGTTCAGATAGTAAGGTTAATCTTTGTGAAACACTTTTCTGATGGGTAAGATAGACATTACTTTGTAAGCTAGCATAGCAAGCTGATAACTGGTTTAGCTGTGCACCCTTTTCTAAAGATACTTTTCATCTTCAGTCCTGTTTTCTCTTCAAATGGACCAGCCCCTTGGAGCACTTCAACATAACTGAAATGATGATGGGGTTGTTTTGAAATATTTTCTTATCCTAGCAGGAAGGTGATTATCATATAGGTAGATGAAAGGTGTGCCTTGTAGTGCTGTAAAGGGGAAAATGCATTTAAAGCTTCGTTGAGCGAGGCTTGATCTCCTGCATCATCTTAATACTCTTCAAGATTTCCTCTTGAATCATTAAAGAACAACAACAGCAGCAGTGCCGGGCTTTATCTGTGGCTTTGATTAGTGTATTTGCAAATTTATTACAAAGAAAGTCAGTGAAGTCTTCCCTGCTTTACCCCTCCTTGTTTGGGAATCTGTAGCACAGAGGTGACCCAATGGAGGCATTAGTGAAACCAAGGAGGGAGCAGAAGTCTCCTGTCTTTTAGTGACTGCTCTGTTGGCTGGGCTTCTCTTTTGTGAGAGCAAATCTTTTGATTGACCAGCTTCATTATGTCCAGAAGCTGTTACACAGGAGATGATTATTTAGTGTGTCATATGATGCTCAGAAGTTGGTACCTAGGCACTGAGACACTGAATTAATTTTATCTACTTCTGTGAGTATCTACTGTTATTCTGTGTCAGGTCTGTAAGGTGCATGTCTTGGTGCTGCATGAAATAAATTGTCATGTTTAAGTTGCAGTCTTGTCTATATGCTCTTTTCAATCCATGTACAATAGGATGGTAATTAGTACTGAAGCAATAAAAATAGAGATGTTCAAGATGTGTTAGAGTGGTTTTTAAATATGAACAACACTTGTAAGAGTCTGATATATGCCCAGAAATGGATTCACCTGTAATTAATGGGAAATGGGAACAAAATCAATGCTAAATAGGGAAGTATTGCACACCGGAGAACACAGTGATGAGGTTGCAGTACTGGGCATAGAATGATTGCTGCAGGAACAATTGCATACTTGGGAACGAGTAGCTAGGTTGGTGATGAGGGGATGCCTCAGAGTTTCTCTGGTGTGCTGAGGAGCAGGAGGGACATCATGTGTGTTTGGGGGTGTGTGGTCATTGTCCCATGGTGTAATTGTCTCATGGTGTAGTTTTTGACTGCTGGATCCTTCTGTCTGGTTAAAGGAGCATTCGAAGTATTGGAGCTCCATTCTTTTGATCTCAAAACTCTGATGTATGGTGACTTTGCAGACAAGCTGAACTTTGCCACAAGCAGAGAACACAGAGACCTTTGGACTTATAAAATGCTCTGTCTGGCCCATAGTGTTTTCCCTGACTCCTGCTCCATCTGAAAGCCTCTACAATGAGCTCACTAGAATGGTCACAAGCAGAAAAGCACAAGGTGGGGGGGAAGCCCAGTTCTTCAACAATGTTTTGCTTTATGCTGCACCTACTCATGCTAGCAGCCCTGGGCAGGGTCCTCAGGACCCCAGCCTAGATTACATATCCATCTTTCCTTCCAACTCCAGATGATCTGGTGCAGTTAGGGTCTCTAGTTCTGAGAGAAGGCAAGTTCCCAGACATAATACCTGAGAAGGGCAGCAGGAACCAAAGAAGAGGACACATGAGAGAAGGAGTTTTGCTTTATCAGGAGACATGGATGCTGTGATGCCTTAGAATCACTGAAGTTACAATCTTGGCTGGCACTGTTGCAAATTCTGTGATCTCTAAGACATCTGTTAATGCACATTGATGCAGAAGCTGGAGATCAGGCTTCACTTGTTTGAAAAACCTGTTTGCTCCTCTTCTCAAGCTGAGATGCACCCAAGGTGGTGCCAGGGAATCATAGAATGCCTTGGGTTGGAAGGGACCTCTAAAGGCCACCTAGTCCAACTCCAACATCCTTTACTATATAAGGTTGCTCAGAGCCTCATCAAGCCTATCTCCAGGGATGGGGCCTCCATCACCTCTGTGGGCAACCTGTTCCAGTGTTCCACCACCGTCATAGGTAAGAACTTCTTCCTAACATCCGATTTAAATCTGCCCTTCTCTAGTTTAAAACCATTGCCCTTCATCCTTTCACTACATGGCCTTGTAGCCAGTCCCTCTCCAGCTTTCTTGTAGGTCCCCTTGAGGCACTGGAAGGCTGCTGTAAGGTCTCCCTGAGCCGCCTCCTCTCCTGAACAATCCCAACTCCCTCAGCCTGTCCTCATAGGAGAGGTGCTCCAGATCTTTGATCATTTTCCTGGCCCTCCTCTAGACCTGCTCCTTCAGGTCTGTGTCCTTTCTGTGTTGAGGGCTCCAGAGCTGGATGCAGCACTCCAGGTGAGGTGTCACCAGAGCATAATGGCAGAATCGCCTCTCTCAATTTGCTGGCCATGCTTCTTTTGATGCAACCCAGGATGCAATTGTCCTTTTGGGCTGCAAGTGCACATTACTGGCTCTTATCCAGCTTCTTGTCCACCAGAACTCCAAGTCCTGCTCATCTCCCAGCCTGTATTGATAATGAGGATTGTTCTGGCCCAGGTGCAGGACCCTGCACTTGCTCTTGTTGGATGTCATAAGGTTCACCTGGGCCCACTTCTCCAGCTTATCCAGGTCCCTTTGGATGACATCCCATCCTTATGGTATATTGGCCTCACCGCTCAGCTTGGTGTCATCTGCAAACTTGCTGATGGTGCACTTAATCCTGCTGTCTATATCACTGATGAAAAAATTAAACAGCACTGCTCCCAATACAGACCCTTGAGGGACACCACTTGTTACCAATCTCCATCGGGACTTTGACCCATTGACCACTACCCTCTGGATGTGACCATCCAGACAATTCCTTATCCACTGAACCAGTCTACCCATCAAATTCAGATCTCTCCAACTTGGCAAGGAGGATGTTGTGGAGGACTGTGTCAAAGGCCTTTCAGAAGTCCAGATAGGTGTCATAATAGCTCTTCCCTTGTACACTGATGTAGTGGAAGATGGTGATGCTTTAAGCTTCCAGGGTGATTTTGTTGGAAAATGATGAGGAAACCCAGAAATGAGTCAAGTGAGGAGGGCAAAGAGAGCAGAGGAGATATGGAGAGGGAAATGAAATGAGAGGGTGTGATTGAGAGGAAAGGGGGGAGAAAATCTGCCTGTAGAGGAACAGGAGTCTGAGAGATGAAGAGTAAAGGAGAGTAAAAGGCAGGAGACAGAAACTGTATTTTGTTTGCTGATCAATAGGAGGGCCACACTTTTTGTGTGTGCGAGTTTAAGGTGGAAACAATCTCATGCAGCCTCATCTGGCTCAGAATTCAGAAGCTGAAGAAGAATTCTATTTTCACTGTGTTGATCTTTAACTCTTAAATATGTATGTGCTTTTTTTGAGATAAGAAACAATGGAGTTAGATGAGTGAGCAGAGGAAGAGTTTGGAATTGATCTCGGCATAAGGTGTTTAATGGGTATGGTTTTAAGTGCTCTGTGTATCCTAATTGACCCACGTTAGGTTTTCTTCCTTTAATTTTTGAAAAGGGGGCTTTTGGATTCAGTGGAAACCCCTACAATGGAAGATGGATTTGACACCACCATATTCTGCATTTAGATGCGTGCATTGAATCTGAGAACAAATCAATTTATTGTATTTCCTGCTTGCAGCCTGAAGGTGTTTTAAAAATAGATCTAGGTTCTCAGCTGAGATCTTGCCACTTCTTCATGGGCCCAGGACACTGGTGTAATTTACAATGCAATTTGTTCCTTCCTTACCTCCCCACCTAGTCCCCAGGAGAAAACTGCTTTTGTGGTCTCCCTTGACCTGCTAGCAAGCATCTGAGCACCCATGCTTGATAATCCATCCTTTATTTATTGTCTGTCTGAGACACCTCATTGTTCTGGAAATCCAGGAGGGGACATTAAAACTGCAAGTTTAAACCCTTTCTCTTGGGAGATTGTTGCTTTTTCCTCACTTTCTGTATTTTTTCAGGTGCAACTTAAGAAGAGAAGTTCTTAGTGAAGTGAGTCAGACTGTAGTGACCTCAGTACCTGGTAGCTTCTTGTTCTTTCATGAGGAGTGCTTGTGTCCCAGTCTTTGCAGAAATGGGCTGGAGATGAGGGTGCATGTTGGAGCTGCCAGTTATGGAATATTTTGTGCAAACCCCAAAGATAACTGGTGAACACTCTGCGAGACTGAATTGAAATCAGGACATGACTCCTCTTCCCAAAGGTTCAGATTAAACAGAAATAGAGCTGCTTTAACCAGAGCCAAAGTTTATTTGAGGAAAAATTATTGTGGCTCAGTAGCAATTTCCTTACTAAAGGTCATGTGTATGTTATTAACTTACATTACATTTACCCGTTGTAGAACATCCTTAATGCCTCTCTTCCTGATTCCCTTTCCACCCTGCCTTCTCCTCGTTCTGTGCTTTTGCTTCTCAAACACAAGTTTATTCACATACTACCTAAGGTTGTGTAGACCTGCATTTAGGTGTGAAACAGCTATTATTATTATATGTCAAACTGCACGATTGGGACTGCCTTTAATGGGCTGCGGAGTTGTGCAAATATTGCATGCCCCTTTTAGCATAGGGTTTGGTTTTGATTATTAACAGACTGTCCTTTTTTTTTTAATGTTGATAAGTTTTGCAACTGAATTGATGAGATTTGCATGGATCCTTCTGTGAACTTTGTGGGTTTGGTTAAGAATTTCCAGTTTAAATCTATTTTCCATTTGGGCAACCTTTTCTGTGAGTTTACTGCTTTTTGAAGAATATGTTTATTGCTCTGCTCCAGTCATTGGCTACTAAAGCAAATGATCCAACATACTTTGTTTATACCTGAGCCACGCACATAGAAAGGGTGAATAAGAAGCAAAACTTACACACTATTGCCCTTTGCTTTGCTTATTTCATGCTGACACTTTCCTTGTCATCTGCTGCTATTTTCTGGAGTACTGTCTCATGGATTAACCAAAAGGCATATTTTGCATGATGCACTACACGGCGCGTGTATGTGATTTCATTTCCATTGGCAGCTGCTCCCCTCTGAACGTGCAGTTGGAGACTTTATCTCCTGTAGTTATTACTGTCTGCTCTTGCTCTTCTTTCAGTCAAGACTGGGAAATCCTGACTGGTTTTGTGAGCCACTGCAACTGTGATGCATTGATGGCTTTAACCAGAGTGTTGTTTATATGAAACAACATATATATATGTAAATAAAAACCTACTGAAATGGGACTTACATGTGGACTTTATGATGCCAGTCTTCTCAAATATGCTACAACTCTCATTGGAATTTGCTTTGTTATTTAGATCCTGCCAACTTCCCTGCTCCCACTAAAATTACTTTCTGGTGAGAATAACCCCTGGTTTACAGAAATGGCAAAAAAGCAACCGTTTATTTTGAAGAGCATGTCAATAAATAGCTTTTAATGACCTGTATTTATAAGAATGAGTTTTTTTGAAACCCTAGTGGTGTACCTACAAAGCAATGTTTTACTGAGAGACCTGTGTTTGAGTTGTCTGAGAATGGTAGTTTCCTGTGCTGGTTCATTCCTAGTGAAGTCTGTGCTTCCAAAGCGTAGCTGTGAATTAACAGTAATAAGCTACTCTTTGGGGTTTGTGGCAGTTTGTTTTTTATTTCTTTTTTTCTTAAAGACAAATACAATACTCCTGATCAAGGTCTGAGTCACATGTGCCCATGTGGCCTGTACTGTGCTCTAATTCTGATAAAACTCTGCTTGACAGACAGGCAGAAAGATAAAGAATCTGTTTTTTACACAGGTCTGAAGTCAGTTGCTCAGCCTTTTGTTTGCCAGATAGATCAGGAGATACCCTGCAGCATGCAGGGATGTGCACCCAGGATTAGACACAGAATACAAAAATGCATTTTTAGTCTGTATATACTGGGTTGAATCACCCAAAGGTCTCTTGTTATAACAGGATAAGCAGCCAAAATGAGGACAAAGATGGAGACTCTGATAATACAATCAGTGAGCTGCCTCCCACTCTTCAGGATGTGTCCCCTGACAGAAGGCGGTCGTCTTCGGATGCATCACGGTCCACTTACAGTCTCACGAGGCGGATTTCAAGTAAGGTCGTCCTTCCAACATTAATGTAATTCTTGTGGGGAAGAAAATCAAACTGTAGTGCTTGCTCTTTCATCTTTTAGACAGAGAATCAAGTTGAAGGTACATTGGTTAAAATCTCATCCTGTTCTGCAGGAGCACAGTGGAAGGGGCTAGCCCTGTTTTTCTTTATGAAACATGTTTGTGGTAATTCCCTGTGAAAGTGGATGGCAGGGAAAATGTAGCTGAGCTTGTACCTCAGTGTAGCTAAGGGTGCTATGACTTGGTGGTGGTGTAATAGTGAAAAGTCCCCCTGGGGAGCCTGCTGTGCTGGGCATAGCACAGACACAGAATAGCTGTACCCAAAGAAGCACAAGTTGACTTGCACCTGTAATGACTTCAGCTGAGTTTCTTACAATCGTATTTGTGCATTTCTCTCATTTAGGTTTAGAGTCGAGGAGGCCAAGTTCTCCGTTAATTGACATTAAACCTATCGAGTTTGGAATAATAGGAGCTAAGAAAGAAATAGTTCAGCCAACTATCCTGCGAAAAACCTATACCCCAGATGACTATTTTAGAAAATTTGAACCAAGACTGTACTCTCTTGACTCGAATAGCGATGATATGGACTCCTTGACAGATGAGGAGATCTTATCGAAGTATCAGCTGGGCATGCTGCATTTTAGCACACAGTATGATCTGTTGCATAACTATCTAATAGTGCGAGTCATTGAAGCTAAAGATCTGCCTCCTCCAATTTCTTACGACGGTTCAAGGCAAGACATGGCTCACTCCAACCCCTACGTGAAGATCTGCCTTCTTCCTGATCAGAAGAACTCCAAGCAGACTGGAGTGAAACGCAAAACTCAGAACCCAGTGTTTGAAGAGAGGTACACATTTGAAATCCCCTTTTTAGAAGCCCAGAGAAGAACTCTGCTTTTAACCGTAGTGGATTTTGACAAATTTTCACGCCATTGTGTTATTGGCAAAGTGTCAATGCCCTTGAGTGATGTAGACCTTGTGAAAGGTGGACACTGGTGGAAAGCCCTTGTGCCTAGTTCTCAGGTAACAGAATTTATCAGATTGACACAATTTTTCTCACTGTTCTTTTTTTTTTTTTCTTGTGGTTCCTTTCCTTGTTGGCAAGTAACGCGGTTTCTAATTAGTCATTGTCATCTTGTTAATACAGCATCTGCTGGGTTGAATTAATGCGGACGTATAACTGGTCTTATAACTAATACTGTGAGGTAGAAGAGCTGTCTTTCATATTCAAAGGAGGTTGCATGAGAAAAGATCCTGTATCAGCTGTAATGAGAACAACTCAAGACTGCTTTGGAAGTCAGCACCTTTTGGAAGAGCTTTCTTGTCACTGCAGTGACCTGCATCCATTCGAGACGCTGCAGTGACACTGTCCTGTCTGGGTCACTCCTGCAGTTAACATGACTGTGCCTTCAGGACATGAGGGAAACCACTGATGCCAGTTCAGTAATGATTTGATTCAGTGTAAAGTGTATAGAGGATAAAATCTCTACAGAGTTGTGGCATAATATGGAAGCAAAAAGTTGCAAAGTAGTGGTAGTTTTATTTTCATCATGTCCCTGAAGGAAATAAACTCGCCATAGATTTTGTCTGATGTAAGTGGAGTGTCGCATGCATCCAGGATAGAGCATACCTTTTGGACTAGATTCAACCATCCCATGGGGTGGGAAGAGAAGATGCAGAAAGTCTGTGTGTTGCCATGTCTGTTGTCAGGAAAGGGCACTAGTCAGTGCCACCTTCTTGCCAGCCAGGAAACTAGCTGTTGAATGGGAAGGTCTGAGCTTTGTAATCAGGAATGGTGGTTAGCTACCAAACTTTCTCCTAGCACTATCACTCACATAGATAGAGGCACATCTCAAATGTTTGTACAAAGGACAGGACCACTCAAGATTAGTATAATAGGGTTGCCTCTCCCAGTTGCTTGCCAGCTTTGGGATTGCAGTTTCTAAGTTTTAGAGCCTTTGGTCAATCAAAACTTGTGTGAATTTGGGTCGTTCTCATTTTCTTAGATTTTTATGTGTTAACAGAAGAGTTGTGTAGTCAGAGGTATTAGAGATGAACAGTATAGCATTGATGTCACCATGTTTATGGTGTGGGTCTTGAGAGTCTGATTTGAAGTGGGAACTTGTGATCAGACACTTGTGGAAGCAAAATCCGCTGAGCGTGGATTGAGTATGAGTGTTCATACATGAAATCAGGTGGATCTGTGACTCTGCTTTACTCCCTCTGCATGTAGATGGCCTGAGAGTGCTTTGTCTGCTTGCTCAGACCTTCTGCAGTGTGTAAGGGGGAAGAAGATCAAGACCCCAGTAACTGCAAGAGAAATGACTAGATTTGCTATAAGAGAAGTAGGAGCATTCCAGGATTAGCCTGAGCACCGTTCAGGAAAAAGGAAGGTTTTGAAGTTGTGCACAAGTCGATGAGCGTGTCTTTATGTAGCATGTCTTTGTGTCAGTGGGATCTGCTTTGCTTGGTAGAGGGGCAGTAGGGGTGAGGGGACAGCTATGTTATGAAGTGGTCATAAGAAAAATGAACAAGGACAGATATTCGTGGGCTTCCTTCACTGCCTGGGCCTTTTTCCCAAAAGTATATTTACAAATGCTTGCAACGATGTTGTTGGTTGGTTTGTGGTGTGTGTGTGTTGTGTTGTTTGTGGGTTTTTTTTTGTTTGTTTTTGGTTTTGGATTTTTTTGTGGGTTTTTTTTGTTTGTTTGTTTGTTTTTGTTTTTTTATTAGTGTTCATCATGAGCTCTGCATTATGTATCTGAGGACAGAGCTCTCCTCTTTGCATCCCATTATCCTTCTGTGATTCACACCATGGAGCCTTGCTTCCACCCTGCTTTTGCATGATAAATACTTCTCTATATTATGTATCTCCTTATTAGTAACATGGATTCATTCCACAGCTAATATAGACCTTGATTAGACAAGATCATCTCTGCCTTCGTGTGCCAAGCTCAGAGCCAGCGCTTCTCCCTTCCCTCTCCAAAGTTTGACAGCTGATGCTGTTTTCATTGAAGCAGTGCTGTCTGCTTCACCAGGATTCAAGAGAAATTATTTATGCAGAAATTGTCATTTCTGATATTTATAAAAGGAAGGAGAAAAAGAGAAAATTCCGTGGGCAGGCCTAACTTTACAAGTCTTTTGCATTTTCCTGCCTGCTATCATGGAAAAAAAATTTAAGCAAAAAGTCCTTCACACCTTGATTAGTTAAGTTCCTTGTTTTGGTCTTTTCATGCTTCCTTGTCTGTTTTGCCTTAGCCTGCAGGCTGCAACTGCAAAGAAAAGGACAGGACTTGTACCAAGACATCCAGAAAAGATGTTTAGTGTCATCTTCCCATGTTTTTTCAGGGATAAGATTTTTAAAGTTCATTGAATAAGGTGTATTTTATCTTAATGGCGATTGAAATTAAGTTCATTGATCAAAGGGTTAAAATAAGTTCTGGAAGAAGTAAAATAATAAAGCTTATTACTTGGAAAAAATGTGTTTTAATGTCTTTCAATAACAATGATGCTTATGCTAGAAATTTTTGAGGTTTTTTTGATTGTTAGTTGGAATGATAGATTCGACATGCTGACATTTTTTAATACTTCTCACTTTATTGCTCGGTTAGTTGAGGGACAGACAGCCTTTGAGTTTCTTGTTGGATTGAACCAGAGTCTGCTGAAGTATACTTTGTGTTGTGGGATCGTGATACATAGGGACAAAAAAATCTATGTTCAATAGCATTTTATTTTGCAAAAGGTGTCCTCAGATTCTGAAGAGCACCGTAAAGCTACCGTGGTGCAGTTCTGGTCATTAGTCGATTAAAATTTTCCAGGCTGGGTTGGCTGCCCCGGGGCTCTGACAGGGAGCAGCAGCTGGCAGGAGCATCCCCCAGCCATGAAGATTATGTTGAAGAAAATGCTGAAGCAGGTGCTTGGAAAACCAGTAACAGGAGGGAGAGAAAAATAGACAGTCATAGATGTGATATGTAAAGATGAAAGACACAAAATATGAGATTTTTTAAAAAAATTTTATTTTTTTTTTTAACTGGCATTTATAGACAGAAACATGATGAGCTGGAGAGACGGAGGAAAGTGAATCCAGATGGCAGGAGCTGTGGAGAAGGTTTTATCTTCATACTGGTGGGAGTGGGGTGGGGAAGGGTTTTATAGAAGAGCAGAGAAAATGGCCTAAATGGTATCAGTTAAGGTGAGCATCTGTTTTGTGCTTGCTGTGTCCACCTGGAAGCCATTACCAGTGTGCTGATAAAGTCAGGTGCTGAGTCCCTGTCCCACCATTTCCTTGTAGAAAATGTCAGTGCAGGTATTGCCAAATTCTTTATCCTTGGTAGTTCTGGGAGGCTTTTTCTGCAGGGTAATTAATATGTTTCTAAAGCGCAGTAGCTGCGCAGGGAGTAGCTCTTGAGTCCAGTCCCCATAGGAACACTCTGCGCTCCTTAAATAGCCCTTAAATGTGTGTGGCTTTGCTTAATTACCATGAATGAAGTTGGCAGGCCTTGCTGTAGCTGGGCTCAGATTCGCACATTTTGCCATTAAGATTAGTTTTGAAACACATGTTCAGGACCCCAAGTTTTATTGACATATGATTCATTTCTCTCTTGGCAGATTTGAGTGGGCAGGAATAAATGTTTTAGACCAGCAGTAATGAGAGCTTGGAGATCATTCCACAAAAGGAAAAAAAAAAATGCCTGGCTGTGGTGGGAAAATAGCATAAAAATTCCTTCTCCCCTCAAATTAACCCATTTTTATAGTAGAGGGAGCACATATTGGACTTGCTTTTTAAACTTTGTACCATGAGTGCACTAGAATGAGCTGTCAGCTTTTTACCTTCAAAATGGTATGTGCTCCACAAATGGTGTGGCTTTGCTACGGCAGCATTTTGCAGTTTTGGATTCCCATCTCAGGGATAAGCTTACAACAGGTACTGTGCTGCTGTTCTTACTGTGCCTTGGTTGGGAAGGAAAAGGGAGAAAGGATTTGAAATTCAGGTAGTGACTTATTTTGGAGCATTCCTCTTGGGTGCTATGTTGAATTCTGTTGTGTAGCCAGGTGGTGATGGCGTGTGGCTTGGAGACCTGTGTTGTGCATGCACCCAGTTTGTTCTTGGCACCTTTGTTCCTTGGTTTATCCATTGCAGCCCTGAGCCATCCTAGGGGAATGTGGATGATGCCTTGTGTTTGGTAGCACAGTGTGTTATTGAAAATAATGCCAGTGCCGTCTCTCTTACAACATTGGACAGGCAGAGGCTTGGTTCAGAGAGTTGGCTCAACAGCTGACTCAAGGATGCGTACGTCAGTGTGAAACGGGGTCTGTGTTTGTTACAGTCACGTGAAGTTAAATATGAAAGTGAATTTTGTCAGGCTTTTTATTGCCTTTTTTTTTTTAATTAATTTTTTAGCTGTCCAAAAGCTTAGCAGCTGCTTAATTAAAGGAATGATGCAGAATCACTGATGATGAACATGGATTGGTTAAGTGAGGCTATGCTGGCTCGGTAATGGGATGTTAAAATCAGCCTGACAGTTTACCTGTGTCTGGGTGGAGAGATGCCCTGGGCAAAGCTCAGCTGGAGGCAGGATGCTACCACCCTGCAGCTCACTGGAGTTGAGGGAACTGTGATGAGATGCCATGATGGATGCTTGACCATCATGATCACATTTTTGGCTCTTAATCTGTGATTTGTTGTCATATTTTGGCTGATGACATTCTACCATCATTCATTTACTTTATATCTTTATTTTTTTCCACAGATCCATTTTTGTGGATTTTTTCACTGTTTCCTTTTCTAGTATTTAAGTCTCCAGCACTGAGAAACTTTTCCTCTTGATAATTTTTTTCCTCTTTATCTGTCTCTTCTGCTTCCAGCTGTCATTTTGGTCATCTTGGCCCTTCCCTTCTGTTCTGTCCACTCCTTGCTCTTTCTGCAGAGGACCAGTGTGCTGTGGGGTGTATTTTGCTGAGGAGGAGCCCAGAGAAGGGGCTGGTGGGAGTCATGGGTAGGATCTCCCCATAGGAAATCTTCCCAAAGGTGTTTGCACAGGAGAGGCTTTCTCATGGCCATCCAAAGTGATGAAAAGCCAGTTAGACTTTATGAGGGATTTTTGTGACACTCTTCATCATACATCTTCTGGGCATCTGTTGCATAGGTGACACTGTTCTTATCCATTGATAAGTAATTTTTTTTCTTGTTTTTTTCTTTCAGGTTCTGTTCTTTAATAGCTCAGCCTTCCCAAAATGATTGCTGTGTGTCACAGGATGCTGTAGAAAGCCAGTCAGAGCAAACTGTTCTAAACCATCAGTTTTCTAATGTGCCTGGAGGTACCATCACAGATAACCTTGAGGAAGAAAATCAATCTGAAACTTCATTAGGAGCGTTGCATAGATGTCTGTGCTGATGTAATGTGCTCTGGTTCCCATCGGGAGCCAGGGAGGGTTTCAGCTGTAGAATTTTGCTGGTGGTGTAGCAATGCACAGGGAACAGTCTGGGAAGTCTGTGAGGAAAGAATTGCTCTGATCCAAATAAGATGTGCAAATGACATTAATAAAAAACTCCTCTTTCCTTGGAGTAGCCTCTTTGTGCTTCAGACTGAAGAGGCACAATCTTTTCTGACAGAAAAGATTAAAAAAAACCTTATATGTGTCTGGCTGGTTCAACCCAAATGGTAACTTATGCAGTTACACAGAAGGTTCTAGATGACAGGCAAGCCCAAGGCTGCGACTCCAATTGACTGGCCATGTAATACAAGGAGTGAAATGTTATTCAGAACTTTAGGAGAGTCTCAGACATCCCTGATGTCACTTGATGTCACACTGGCATATCATCAAACAGGAAATTGCTTTTCCAGGGTCACCTGCTATCTCAGCACAAATCAGTGCGTGATCAGCGAAATATTCGTAACTAAAATGATGCCTTTGCATGGCGGTGCCTGAGGGGCATCTCTGCATACTCTGTTGGATAAACAAAATATTCAAGGCAAAACAAACAGCATTTTAGTTTCCTGAAGAAGAGACCTAGGAATAGTAAAACTTAGGCACTTCCTACAGCCAGTGACACCTCTCGCACGTAAAATTGCATCCCTGTTCTCAGCTCAGCCCGTGTGAGCCTGAGGCTGGGGAAGCTCCAGTGTATGACAAAACAAAAGCCATGTCTCTGTGCCTGCAGTCCCCCAGCAAGATGTGTCTTAAGGCTGTTGCTGATACAGTTGCCTATAAACAAGGTGATGGGCATGGGTGGCAATGGTTATGGCAACACAAGAGTGTTTCCAAGGTTCAGGAAATCTCCATGAGTCCATGGACTGGAGAAGCACCCTGGGCAACTTCTATGGCCCCGTGAGCTACCTGAGACCTCTGTGGCCACTTGTTTCTCCCTGAGTTGAGTTGCTTGCCTGACCTGTAACAAAAAGGGTCCTGTTTCTCCATCTTTCAGCAGACCTCACTATGTTTCCCACTTATCTCCATTTTGCTTGCTGAGCCAGTGAGTCTGTTAAGCTGCAGCTCTGTCTGCATCCTCTTCTTCATCTCTGACATAAACTGTGCCACTAGTGTGTCTTATTAGCAAGACTGTCACACCAGCAAAGGTATGCTGTGGTGTGAGCTTGTTGGGGAAAGCATAAGGAGCTAAAAACTGAGTAGGTGTGCCTTGTACCTTGGGCTTCTTGGAGCAACCTGTTAATTTGTTGCTTGTCTGCTAATGATGACAGGTGACCAAAGCACAGAAGAAAGCCAGCGAGCGTGGTATGGCACAGTGGAGGCAGTGCCAGGCAGACTTGCTGGGGAGGAACATGTGGTGGCTGCTGGCCACTGATTTGTTTTCTGAAGTGCTTGATGTCCCCCCAGGCACCGTGGCAGGATTTGAAGCGTGTTTCCTAGATCTTGTGGCTGTGCTAGAAATAATGCATTTATAAGATCAGATGCAGTTCACTGCTTAAGTTAAGTGCCTTGAAAAGGCTGAGTCACTCCTATGGGGACGTGAGCTGGGTTTCCTTCTGAAAACACCTTTTGTTATTGCTGCAAACACTGCTGGTGCTCTGCTGTGACAGGGCTGCTGCTTTCTTGCTGGCTTTGAGCGCACCCATCCTGCCATGGCCCTTGTGAGTTGGATTGTATGTTCCTTCCCTTAAAATAATTAACAGAAATCTGAACAAGCTTGGAAAGCATTAAGGGACAGAGGTGGGAAATTAGGCCTGATCCCCAGACTCATTAAAGCTGGTGGTAGTCTGTCTTCTGACTTCAGTGATCACACTTAGAGAATAGCATTTTCTATCCTACCTTACTCAAATTTAAGCCTAGATAGTAAAATACAAACAAGCAACACCAAAAGCCAAAGAACAAACCCAAAGGTTTTTCTAGAGGTGCCAATATCCCTGCTAGGTTAGGTTCTGCAGCAAATCAGGGATTTAGTTTTACCTTTACCTGTCAAAGGCTCATGGGTTAGGCAGCAGTGTGATGGTTAACTTACAGTGGCTCCTTCAATAACCTCTGCAGAGATTATGGGCACAGTGCTGGGGAGGGTTCAGGCGGGGGTAGATTCGTGGTTTTCCTGCCTGTGCCTTGGTGGGTATTACGTACCCAGTCGAATATTGTCAGTGTACAACATGGGGCAATTTTTAAAAAATGGAGCATAAATGTAAACATGTCAGAAGCATGGAAGTCTGCCCTCCCTTACTGAGCTTCATTGCTTCTCTCTGACCCAAGGAAGCCCCTTAGTTCCTGCAGGTCCTGGATAAGGTCAACAGGTTCCACCAATGGACGAGCCCAGAAGTAATCACCCCAAATCTTAATGTGGATTTTCAGTACTCTAAGCTTGAGGTGACTTGAAAGGCCCTACATCCCTGCCCCTGTGGTGCCAGCCTCCTGGCTATGCCTGAAGCTTGGTATTTGCGGTGGAACTGTTTGATTGTGTCTTCCCAGCAGGTAATAACATCACTAATTAGTTTTCTAATTTGTGCTGGTCAAATGTACCTGAATTTCTAGGAATTAGAAATTGCATAGAACCTGCATAGAACCTGATGCAGCAGTGAAAACAAGTGGAAGTAGGACTGGATATGTTAAAAATGCTGATATATTATTAAAAAAAAAATGAGCTGGGGTCAAGGGTCCCAAGGATCCTGTTGTGGGTGCTGAGATGCTTTGTTACTGTCCTGGTAATAGATTTAGAAGTCGCTGACTATTCGTGACGATAAACGTGTCTTCAGGCTGTTCCAGCCACAGGCCTGAGAGGAGTGGTTTTGGGGAAAATCAAACCAAAGACGCTAGTTTAAAGTAAATGACATTTAAGTCACCTTGGATATGAGACTCTCTTAGATCCTTACATTGTGCAACCACTGCTCACAATGGTGTGTGTGGGTAAGGCTTGACCATGCAAGAGTCGTGAATGTTGTGTGCATGTTGGGTTGAGTTTGTGTTGGGGAATGGCTTTCTGATGGAAAGAACTTAAAAGTCATATACTGAAGAAAACTGTGGCATGGGAGGTGGCAAGGGCTGACAGAAGAGAGGTGCCTCCTTGGTGAAGCAAAAATACTGTAGCCATGGAAGAAAATGCCTGTGGTGAATGTGAGTGTGCATGCTGTGTAGTCACATACTACCATGTAATGTAGCCCAAGAGATGCTGGTTGTGATGAAAGGAGTTTGGGGTAAGAAATCAGATGTTTTTTCTTGTGGGGAAGAGGTGCTGTGGGGAACACTAGGCAGAAGGTGGGCCAGTTTGGGGTGGATGTTGCCAGGTTGGCTCTGGAGTTGGCTCCTGGGGCAACAGAGTGTGCGAGGAAGGCATATGGGTTTGCTTTAGGATCTGTTATGCAGACACGTGCTTTTCATCCAGGGGCTGAGTCAGGATGCTGTCTTAGTGGCAGCCTTTGCCCTGGTTCTTACATGGTGCTTCCCTTGTCTCTTGCTCATTAAATGTGCAGGGTTAAACGCAGAGGGGTTGCTTTGCAAGCAGAGACCTTTGATGTGAAATCAGGCAGCCTGTTGCCGTATTTTCTGTGGAAAGCCAAAAAAGGGATATTGAACTGTATGGTGTAGCATCAGAGGTGCGGGACTTCCTCAGTCTGCTGCCTGCTCCTGCATGCCACTCACGTCCTGCTGCCTTCACCGGGTGTAGTCAACAGGAACAGCAGAGGAGGCAAAATGCCTCGGGGAAGACGTTTAATACCATTACTTGACGTCAGTTTTAGTGCTTGGCTTGTTAGGTTCGGAGCTGGGTGGCCAGCCTGTAGTGGGAGCCGTTCTGTGCTGCTGGCCAGGCAGGCAGGAGGTGCTTGTGCTGCTCCTGGCAGAAGGATGGGGATTTGCCCCTGAATGCCTCCTCAGGTTCGTTCCAAACCCTCTGGTTCATCTGTGCTCAGTGGAAATTTGGCTTTTCCATTTGCAGCTGAATAGTCATGAGCTGGTTGCATTTCCCGGCAGCCCTAGCCTCAGTTTCCCCAGACCCATTGATAGCTTTGCCAGGGATGGGTACCTCATGTGCTGTCCCATCTGCTTATGAACTTGGTTCTTTGGGTCAATTCAGGCTGTGACAGCGTATCAGAGCTTTTTTCTTTTTGTCTATGCAGTCCTTTAGTCTCTTATTTCTATAATATTTGGGGCATCAGTAAAGATATTTAAGCCTTTTGTTACGATTGCAATAGCCCTGCAGCTCCTTTTCCTTTTGGGAACGGTCTGTGACCATCCGATACAGGTTTGGTTTTGAACTGTTTAGCTATTTGGCATAAAGAACCAGCTCTGTGCTCCTGCATGGACCTGAGACGAGGCAGGTGGGCCAATGCCCTGCCTGGGCTGGATGGTGTGTTTCAAGCCTCCAGAGTTGTTTCAATATGTGTATTTTGCATCTGAGAGCAACTGGAGCTCAAAGCCAGGTCGTGCTGCAGGGGAGAGGTTCTTTTAAGCTGTCACATCTAAGCGGCAGTTATGTCAGTTCTCCAGCGCTTTAATTACTAGTTTTAAGCATCATTAAGTAATAAAAATGAAATAATGCCTGAACAGCTATGGTGATGTGAAGCTGTGGCTGTGGTACAGCCTGAGGAACAGCAAAGGCAAAATTAAGCCGTGCCATGGTCCCTGGGTAGAATGGCCAGATGTAGAGGGGATGTCTCTGAATTGCCTTCCTGTGACCCAGGGATGCATTAACCATCTTGTGCCTGAACTTCCCCAGTAACTGGTGTGGTCCTTGGGGGCTAGGAAGGCAAGAAGATGTCTTCTCCAATGGGTCCGTGTTTTGCGTGTTAGTAAGGATATGAGGTTGGTAAGTTCAGAACCGCCTGGAACCATTCAAAATGGAGCAGGTGGAAACTATTGACCTTGTACTCATTCCACCTTATAGGTTGTCTTTGAGTGAGTGCTGAAAAGCTGGTGAAAGATCAGCTATTAAAGAATGCTTATCATCTGGGGATAGTATTCTTTTTTGTTTCTGCTCAGCATGAGGTACCACCAGATGGTTCTTGGTTCCTGTTTAGAGCATGACTAAAATTTATTTTTCAGGCACTTCGACTGAAATGGGATTTTTTTTCATTTCTCTTCCTGCTCTTCTCTTCCCCTCCAAGCTCTGTTCTGAATTTCCACACTCCCTTTTCCCTGCAGAATGAAGTGGAACTGGGAGAGCTGCTGTTGTCACTAAACTACCTACCCAGTGCGGGAAGACTGAATGTGGACATCATTAGAGCAAAACAGCTTCTTCAGACAGACATGAGCCAAGGTTCAGGTAAAGGGCAGTGCATTTCTCACATTACTCATGCACAGATTATCTGTGCTTTTAAAGCAGATCAGTGGTGAGGCTGCAATTTGTGGGGGACCCAGGGGGATTTGGATGCTCAGCTCCTATTAATATGAGGTTCCAGATATTCATTTTATAAATATAGCCAACAAAACCAAAATTGTTTGGAACACTTATCCTGAGATAGCATAGAGACTGTGAATACCTTTGCCACATTTAAAGTAAAAATCTCTGAAGTGGGGTGAGGAACCAGGAACTCTAAATTACCCCCGTGTTGTGTTCTGCAAGGCAGCCCATTTGTGGCTGTGCTGTGTTTTGTAGATGCTGCTTGAATATCAATGTTGCAGCGGTTTCATTTACGATATCTAGCGGCTCTGTGGGTGGTGTGAAGTTTTTCCAGTGTCCATGCATTGCTCCCTACCATTTCTGAGTGTGCTGGCTAGTAATTGCTTCATGTGTATGTTCTCAGGTGTTTTTCCTATGTTCCCTGCCCCAGGCACTGGTGCTGCCAGAATATTGACATTTTCCAAAAAGAGCAGTATGCTTGGCCTCTATCAAGGCTGTCATTAATCGTGGTTTTGGCAGGGACCGTTTTTAATCCAGCTGCCTGACTTTCATCTCCACTGCAAATTCCTGGGAGCAGCCCAGTGGTACAGGTCCCACTCATTTCCAAATGCTGTTTTTCAGCACGATCCATCCCTGTGGTGCTCAACCTTCACAAACTGGAGTATTGACTCACAACACCTGTCACACAGAACCTGTGTTTTGTGTCTTTTTTTGTCAGATCCCTTTGTGAAAATTCAGCTTGTTCATGGTTTAAAATTAACAAAATCCAAGAAGACCTCCTGCATGCGGGGGACAATAGATCCCTTCTACAATGAGTCCTTCAGCTTCAAGGTTCCACAGGAAGAACTGGAGAATGCCAGCCTAGTGTTCACAGGTAAAAGTGGTGGTGTTACTGACTTGGCACAATCATGGTTGTCTCCAAGGTGAACAAAGAAGCAGTTTGTGGCTGTGCAGATGAGTCTGTGCAGGATGGTCTCTGTTCCAGTATCACCTGCAAAGGGATGGCTGTCGCTGGGGTCTCCAGGGAAGTTTAATTAGCACTCTGTCCTCTGCAGAAGCTGTTCCCAGCATTGCCAGCTGATGGCTGGAGCTGACTGGGAGTGCACCTCAGCAGTCTTGGGCTTAATTGGTGCTATTAGGAAAGCTTTTGTGCAGAGGAGGAGGTGGCATTAATTGCACTTCTCAGCAGCACCCAACTTGGGCATAAAGTCCAAAATTAAAGAATGAGAGGGAAGTATTGAACAATCTCAAACCCAAACACTGGCAAAGATAGCTTCTGGTACTTGATGTTAATTTGCCAGTGAGATGATGTGGCTATAGGTGTTTGGCACTGACATCACCTGTTCTGTAAGCAGGTTTGTTCGTGCCTTTATCTTTAAAGGTCTGGGACTTGGTGCCAAGCCCTGCGTGGCACAGCTGATCAAGACACAGACCATGCAGGCTGTGGGCCAGGAGGAGTCCCAGAGCTAACTTCACTTGAGAGCTTTGTCAGTGCTGGAGATGTTTGGCTGGTATAGGAAATCTTATTTTTAAACAATTTCCAAATCTCCTATTTTTGTTCTCTAGGCATGGAAACAGTCAGTAGAAATTGGCAATTGGGCATGCTGCTAGGAGTGGGAGTAGCAGAGTGTAGGGACGAGTCCCCAGCTGCTCTCTTGTCCATGGGCCAGGCAGCAGCCATGGGGCTGAACTGAGACCACTGTGGCCAGTGGTCTTTTCTGCTGGTCTGCAGCATGGGGTTCTTGGGCAGGGCTTCAGGGACCCCCAGGAAGTGGGGGGTTTCCCCTCCCATGCCAAGACTTCACCCAATCTGTGTGCTGTGGACTTCGAGTACTCTCAGGAGTAGGGTAGGACCTTTTTGCTCTGTGGAGGAGCAGAGGGGCTGAGTGGTGGGACCCACGCTCTCCGGCCATACTGGGCTCTCATGCTTCACAAATGCTTCCTTTTTTTCTTTTCTTTTCCCAACTTTCCACCCATTGCTCATCAACTTTTGATGAAGAGAAAGGAATCCTTACCTGAAAGAACATATTTTGAAGTATTTTTTAAATTTTATTTCTTGCATGGCAGATACAGGTGTCAAAGCTGGTACAAGGAGCCTAACTGCAACCTATTAGTTTGTTTCCAAACATATTATAACAAAAGCGATGCTGATCAGCAATTTAAATTTTGCCCTTCATGCTCAGAAATTTCCTTGGCAAAAAGTCTATAATTAATCACTGCTTTGCATGCACATCACCCTGACTGTGCCTTGTACGTGCAATGATGAATTTGTTCTTGGAAGCTTCCATCAGGTGATCTTGTGACAGGCGTGAAATGCTCTTCTCTTTGTTTTCCCATTTTCCTAATAGAAGAAGAAAAAGTAAACAGAGCAGCAGCTCTGTGCAGTCAGAAGGGTGAGGGGAATACTCTGCTCCTCACCACAGCTGATGAAGTTAGCATTAGTGAGTAGATGTCTGATTATTTTTTTTTCTGTGCAAATGAATTTATTCTCAAACAAGTCAATGGGAAGTCAGCTGATTTATAATCACGTGTAATGCTGTCGGATTTCAGTGGCGTGCCTTTTAAGTGGTGCTTCATTTTCTAAGTGATGTGTTGCTTGCTTTGAATGTTGCAATAAATAATCCTAGGCCAGAAATGTCACCAGCAGCTCCAAAGCTGGGAAGGAGTGTGCAGAGCTTTTCAGACGAGCATGGAGGCCAGGTTCTCCTGGCTGCCCTTGGACTGAAGGGCGATGTGCAGCCTGGGCATGGCACTGCTGCAGGCATTGTGGGGCTTGCTGCTTTTGCTGCGGTCGGGTCTCTGTAGTTTGAGATATGTGGTTTGTGTAGCCAATATATAGCTGGAGCCAGAGGTCTTGGTCATGTTGTTGCGTGTACAGTCAGCTGCTGGTTTGATGTTTTCACTGCCTCCTATTGTTAGAGGAGCCAGGACTGTCAGAAGAGCTAAGAACGTGTCTTGTTGTGAGGTCCTTTGAATCAGGACTTCTGCACAGGCATCTGCATTTTCATGGGAGTGGGGTGGTTCAGGGGATGATGAAGATTTTAAGCCATGTTCAATGTTCACCTAAGTGATGGAGATGCTCCAGATGTTG
The DNA here is from genome assembly GCA_024611175.1 of Megaceryle torquata. NCBI lineage: Eukaryota > Metazoa > Chordata > Aves > Coraciiformes > Cerylidae > Megaceryle > Megaceryle torquata. The sequence goes on from JANIJG010025537.1 coordinate 44,684, forward strand.
GTGCAAACATGGCCCCAACAGGAGTGCAACACCGATTTCTTCTTGTGTGCATCTATGAGATTTTAATAAAATGAGTATCAGTGTGCAGCTTGGCTGGAGTTCTGGGATGGGGATGGTGGTATTCCCCATATAGCTGCCTTCTGGGCATGTTAGGATATTGTGCAGCTTAAAAGCTTGTAAAGGGCTTTGGATCTTCTGTTAAAAGACAATAAAGAGCAAATGTTTGCCAGCATGGAGCAGCTGTACCTTGCAACATGAGGATCTTTTTATTATTTTGCATCTCTACAATGCAGGACCATAAGATATGCTTGCTTTTTTTTTTTTCCCCTCTGTTTTTTTTGGGTTTGTGTTTTTTTGGTTTTTTGGGGTTTTTTTGGTTTTACTTGAGTGTTATTTTTGGATCAGTTGTGGTTCTTTCTGTTGTGTGTTTTGTGGGAGTTGGTTTTTATTTCTTATTTTTGTCAATCTGCAGCTCTAGTCCATTAGGTCAGTTAATTAAATTTGCTGCTGAGTCAAAGTCCAATTGAAAAGGAAAATAATCCTGCTAGAAGGGTGGGTGATGATGCTTTGAATGGAGAAGGAGCTGTAAAAGTAGTCATGGGAGCCAGAAGTGAGTATATCTTCAATAATTTAAAGGAACCATTTTTGTGGCTTCATATTTTGGACCCAGTCTGCAGCTGTCTTTACATTGGCTTGGCTTCACTGGAAAGCAGTGGAGCTGTGCCAATCCCTATCAGATGAAGCTCCTGGCTCCCTCTGTGTGGCCAGTACCATGCTGCAAAGAAAGGCACTATCTAGACAAAGTAAGATTAATTATTAGTTTTTTCCACCGTGTGTTTTTCTCCTGTGCATCTTGAATCAAACTGTCTCAGTTTAGTGTACTGTAGTAAGAATTTATGCACCATTTTGCTGCGACTGTAGCAAGGAATGTCTGTGAAAAAACTGCAGATGGACAGTTTTCTGTAAAGCACCACTCTGTTCCCTGCTTTCCTGGTGGTGCTCTGGAGAGCTGGACTTTGCACTGAGAACAGGGTTGCACTGCAGCCAGACTACGAGGTGGGCAGGGGGTGCCTCCAAGATGGGGTGCACAGGATGTGGTCTGCATTAGCCAAGACTTGGGGGGGATTGGGCTGGTTCTTACAGCTTTCCTTCTCCTTACCTGTACTAGGATTTAACACTGTAAATGATTGGCATTTACAGACCAAAATCCTTCTCCTTCCACATTGGTGCAGGACATCTTGTACAAGCTATCTTTCTGCCTTCCCATCTGTTTCTGCCTCAGATGCTTACTGGAGCTGTCACTAATACTGTCCCAGTTTAATGCCTAAAATGAGGTGGGATGAGCTCAGGAGGAAATGTCCCCTCCAGGAGGAGGCATCCAGGGTCAGAATCACTGCTGCAAGTATCATCTGTTAACTGCTTCTCACCAAAAGAGGCTACAATGAGGAAAGCAGCTGACGCTCGTAACAAGTCTAATGTCCTGACAGAAAAAAAGATGATAGGCGAGGCAACAGCTAGCAGAGAAGATGTTTGATATTCATTTACTCCATCAAATTCATCTGTATATGTACTGTAACAGAAGTGCACTTTTTTGGGTGGCTTTTCTTTTTTCACTTTTTGTTTTTTTGGCAACTTGACTCATATCACCCATGTGCCATCTTCTGCCTGAGTGCGAGCACGTCCTGAGCTCACCTCTTGCAGAGAATTGAGGCAAGCTTTAGAAGACAGTATGTTCTAACCATGTATACCTGTGAACAAAGGCATTATTATTCTTTGTCCCATGGTAAGGGAAGGTGGCATCAGCTGCTGCCTAAGGTCATTTCCAAGCAAAAAGGATATTTGAAGTGTGACTGCACTTGCTGTGCTCGGGAGGGCTGGATGCTGAGCACCTAGAGATAGTTGTGTTCTCCCCGATGATGGATTTTGGGCTGGCTGTCCTCTAAATCCTAGCCCAACCTTTGGAAAGCCCAGGCTGTGAAGCAGGAGTTGCAATGACACCTGAAATCTGAGCACTGCGGTATTTTGTTAATGATTATAATGTTGTTAATAACAGTTGTGGGTAATGCTGTTTGTGTTGCAGTAAAGCCCAGATGGTCCAATAAAAACCACTGGCACTCCAGGGCAAACTGCATCTCGGTGACTTGTTAACATCTTTTGATCACTTACCATAAAAAATACAACCTCCAGTGTTCACTGTTAGGGAATATCTGTCTCCCCGAGGTCCTGTGGTAACTGTTTCTGTCTTTCCCCATATAAATAAGCTCTTGTACATGTTTAAGTGACAGGATCTTTAGGGCTTGTGAAACAAGCAGGGTCCTCAAAGAAGGAAAATCATTTTTGTGCTCTGGGTACCATCTGTGCAAATGCAGAAGAAAAACCAACTTTGCTGCCTGACCTGGCCAAGAGCATAGCTGGAACTGGGACAAGCATCAGGGCTGATGGTGTCTGATGGAGAGTGGTGGTGGGACTGCACTGTTCCCATGTGAAAGGTGGCTGTGGCTCCAGCAGAACAGGGTGTTCTGCCCAGCCAAGTGAAATGGGCTGGGTCAGTGTTTGTTTATTGTTGGAGAGATCAGCTTTGATATGTGTGTGACAGCTGGTGAGATCTTCATCATAAGTACTGGCTGAGGATGCAGTTCACAGACACTCTCTTTTCAGAGCCCTTTGTACCATTTCTATATGATTCTCTTTACTTTTCAATATTTTTTTTTAAATGGACCATGTCTCTGTTTTCTATAAAGATTTAGGACCAATTTTTACTTTTTTTTTTTTTTTTTAATTTTTTTTAGCTCCTTAAGGAGCATTGTTGAACAGTGGGACCTTACACACCTATACTCATGGTTTCAGTGGCTACTGCAGAGGAGCACTGACAATGCCATCAGTGTCTCTCTGCACCAAGTGCTGTAACAATGTGTCTCTTCATACCCCTGGATCACTTTGATGCTTTATCCCAGGGCTCTAATTAATTTCTAGTCAATAGGCAATACCTGATTAAAATAGCAGATTGCTGCTCAATAGCAACATACCTGGTTCCTCTGTTGGCTCATTTTCCCTTTCCTTTGACCTTTGGGGAAATTCAAGGACTGTTTAATGATGTTTGAATTTTTAAAAAGGGGAGGGGAGGGGAAGTCCTTGTTGGTGTGTGTTGCTGATGGGGCCATTCTGGATAGTTTAGTTTGGTTTGCTTTCCCTGAAATATTTTCTTTCTGAAGAAATACTGCCTGTTGAGCATATTCATTCTTTTTTGGGTCTTCCTTTAAACCCTGAGGAATTGAGTCTTCCTTGAAATCTGTCCTGGTTTGAGTGAGAACAGAACTAATTCTGTTCAGTGATTTTACTTTCCAGCTCAGTTCTTCTAACTCACTGCACTGTCTGAAGTCAGCAGCCTGTTTTCACAGGCAGGGTCTGCT
>JANIJG010025538.1:0-24843 GCA_024611175.1 Megaceryle torquata
ATTTCCTAACAGTTATAGCCAAAAGAGAAAATGGTCAAAATCTCAGTTTGATGTGTAAACCAGAATTTTCCAACTGAAAAAAAAGAAAAGCCAGACATGGACTCCAAAGCAGGAAAGAACTACATCCTTACCATGATCCACTATAAACTAAAGAAATTGAACAGAAAAACATACACATTTTACATAAAATGTTTTTATGTCACAGAAATTAATTATGTTTATTGCATAAACCAATAGCATATGTGAATACCCACTGGATTTCTGTTTAACTTCAATATCACATGAAAGAATCAACACATTTTAGATACGTCATTTTATTCAAGCCTAATGCTTACATTGCTAATAAAAGAGCCTGTTGCAAAGCTCTAGTTTTATTGGGGAAAAAAAAAAAATCTATTTCAGCCTTAAGAAGTTGGCAGATAATTAAAGAGATGCTTACACTTCGAGTATGCACAGCCGTACACGGAAAAGCAGACCCTCACATTTCACCAAAAGGTATTCTAGACTAGTTGTAGCCAATTAAGATAATGCTAGTTTTTCATATGCCAAAGATGACACATGTAAAGTATGTTACTCTCCACTCTTCTCAGATGTACAAAAATCTACAAGACAACTTTAATATTCTATATCTGTATCTTTAGACTGTGGTATCCCACAATGCCTAGAGAAACATAAAATATTTCTCCAGACTTTAGATTTGTTCCTACCATTGTCACATCAAAAGCACTAGTGCCAAGGCACTGTGCAAGCTGGACACCTGTGTGATTCTTCCCCTCCTGCTTATATACAGCTAGAATTGCTCAGGTCAAATCTCATCACATGGAAAAAAAGGAAAAAGGATAAAGCTTCCCTCCCTCAAAGTCAGGTTTGATGTTAAAGACAAACAAACAAGCCTACAGCTTTAGAAAGACAAGATTATAAATTCTTCAAGGCTGGGAAAAATACAGTTGATTACACATGTGGGCAACATCCAAACAAGAAGAAATCAAAAAGCACAGATATATTTTCTCAGAGATCAGCAGCACCAGATTAACTGGTTTCTCCCCCCCCCCCCCCCAGGAACAAACGCAGTATCTTCACAATAAGTATAATCCAAGAAGCAAGGTTTCACATCTCATTTTCAGGATAATAGTCATTACATGACCTAACACTTTTGTCATCTAGGTTTTCAAATTTCAGTTCAGGGGCAACAACTTCTCAAAGAGGAACAGAACATCAGAAACTATATAGTGGAAGTAAACATTAAAACCACTTACCATCATATTTAGCAATGTTATCATCTGTGTCTTCTTTCTTGGTTTTAGACAACACCCACCTAAAACAAAAAACGCACTCGTCATTGAACTATCTATGCAAAGCTGTATTAACAAGCACAGAGAAACCAGCTTTCACTGCTAGGCTGTGAAGCTGTGATAATGATTTTGACAGGCAGCATCACGGAACTTTGTGTAGTTCAAAGAACAGGGAAAAAAAGTTAAAATAGGTTAGTCTAATATAGCATCTCAAAATAATTCCTAAGACTGTAAACAAATATGCAATTCTAACTCTAACATAATTCAATTATTGTGAACAAACTTCAGTTTTATAAACAAGCTGAGTTTGGCAGAATGTAAGAATATCACATAAGCATGCAATGTCAAAAATACATAGAAAATAGCAAGTGTAAAATCTTCAATATAAGAAGAAAAAAAAAATCAATTACCCAAAGAAATCTTAGCACTGTCTGACAGTAGCAGTACACACAGACAGCAGAGGATGAAAGGAAGAGGTAATAGTGTCTAAATGACAAATGCAATTATGCACTGAACACATTCCCAATGTACTGCATGTAAGGGATCCCAACAGGGCAAACAAACTCTTGAACTTCTTGGTATTATGAACAAAGCAAACTCAGATTATCAAGTCACCAAAAAGATACACACATGCCCTACACACAAAGTGCTCATTTGGAGGAAAAGGAAAAAAAAAAAACGAAAATAGAGTAGTTCACTTATCTGGTCATACAGTGGTTCTATCCTGAGCCATGCACAGGAATATCTTAAAGCAAGTGTCACTGAACTCTTTATTGTATCAGCTACAATACTACATTCTCATGAATAATTATGTAAAGAACTATTTAATTCATTCTGAACTATTCTCTGCATGGAATGTTTCTGGAATGAATACTTCATCTTTTCTCATTGAATTTTGGTCAGATTTGTTCACTGTTAACAAAGATGCTGGAAAAGCTCCACAGTATAAATGGCAAACTAAATCCTTGGTCTACCAGGAGAAAGACCATCAACGAGAGAAAAAAACATCTCACAAGTCACGCAGAAGATTTTCAAGGCCCATGCTCAAAAAAAGCTACTTTATCCTGGTGATTTACCTAGTCAGTTTGTATGTACTCCTCCCCCCAATTTACAAAAAAAGGCAACATGCTGCTTACTTTCTCATACACCTTACTGCCACAACTGTTATTCTTATGTAAGTTATGTACAGCTAGACCAAAAAATCCCAAGCACTGTAGCTAAAGCTTTGAATATCAGATTTCATAGGAAGACTAATCTTTGAACAGATCTTACAAAGCTAGAAATTGGGATGAATGGTATCATGGAAGAACCCAGTTAAGTTTTTGTATTTGTTCAAGTTTTCAGTTGTTTGGGGTTTGTTTGTTTTGATGTTGTTGGGTTTTGTTTGTGTGGGGTTTTTTTGTGTGTGTGGGGTTTGTGTTTTGTTTTGTTTGTTTGTGTGTTTGGTGTTTTTTTGTTGTTGTTGTTTGGTTTTGTTTGTAGTTTGTTTAAAAACAAAACAAAACACAACACAACCATTATCAACTCCTCCATTCAATCATTCTTCCTGTCATGAGTAGTACTGCCTTTGTACTGCACTTTTTAGCATTTAGAAGGGAGGCATAATTAAGACAAGTGATACACTGAAGATGAGAGCTTAACTTATTTTCCTTCTACATTTGGTCTAGATATGTAACAAAAATAAGAAAATATGAAAGAACGTCATGTGAATAATATCAGACTAGTATTGAGTAGCCTGATGTTCCCCATAACTCCACAGAAGAGAACAGTTTATAAACTACTGAAAAAAGGGAGGAAGAGTCAATCTTGCAAGAGTTACTGTCACCTGGTACCATGTTATTTTTTTTAACTCGTGCATTCTCAACAGGCATACATGTCTTATGGTAGTATAACCTCACTCCTACAGTCATTAGATACCAGTCTTCTCACAGGAAGTAAAAGATAGGCTGCTTTAAGTTCTACCATAATGAATGTATCATATTGCATCTCCTTTCACCTCTCCGTCTGGTTCTTCACAGTAGACTTAGTTTTTTGTTCCATCGATTTTAGGAACATATAAAGCCACCTTTTTTTCAGGATTCTTCACAAATCAAGAGCTAGCTCTTTTGTTTAACAGCATCAAAGCATGCAGGAAAAAAAATATACCAATAACAATACCTGATTTGTCATCAAAAACCAGAGACTGACTCTCACATTTTAAAAGCTCTTCTCATTGCAAGAAAATACTCTAACAACTCATCACATCAGCTCTTACTAAAGATATTTCTAATGTATTCGCAATTACTACTTGGATATACAGTTACTAGAGCCAGTGACAATATGCTAACCTGGCTTGATTCACAAAAGAAAAGTCAGTAATTGTACAGAGAGCATTTACATGGTACTCATTCGGTTTTCCATTATATTTTTACACCCTTTGCATCTGAGATAGAAAGAGGACTGGAAGACAAGTTGTTTTCCAACTAAAAGTAGTAAGTTTACTCCAAAAAGAGGAAGCAGTATATAATATTCACTTTCATTGACAGTGCACTGGTGACAACTGACTACAGCTCATAATAGACAGCTCGTCATTGAACAACTGACTACAGCTCATAATAGACAGCTCGTCATTGAACAACACAAGTCACCTGGTAGCAGTTCCACCTCACATTCCCATAGTGTCGGAAGAAAACTTCTAAGATATGCACAAGACAAAAATTTCAGAAGCTTAATTTTTCTGGAAATTTCAATGCAGTATGGTCAATCTACTTCGGAACACTTCAGGAGTCACATAAATATCTAATTTTTATTGAGTAGGGGAAGCAATACAATAAATTAATAAAAAGCCTGCTAAAAAAGTCTTCCCTAATAGAGATTTTATCTATAATGCTGAAAGTGCTGCCTTCTTATACATACCTAAGTGCACGTGAAGAGGAGGAGTTTGCTACTGCAGTGTAATGGCTACACACTTCACCCTGAAGCTAGTTAAGCTGAACAGGCCATATCTTTAAATTATATTATTTTAATTAATGTGCACGAACTCAAGAGTTTATTAAAAGCTTCCTTAAAACACAAAAAATGGCAACATACCTGGAATGTTAACTGTCCGGCTTAACATTATGATGTACTTGGAGCAAGCATTACCAGCCTTCCCAATTCTAACCCCTGTAAAAATTAATTTTTATAAAGACACTAGTAGAAAAATGAATGCAAAGTCCTGACACTATAAATTAAACTGATGAAAGTAAAAGCTTATCATTTTTAGGTGTAAACTTACCCAGCCATTAGTCCATCAAAGGTTTCTGTAAAATACACTTCCCCAGTTGGCTTTGGAGTCTGGTACACAACCTAAGACATGGGCAGATACACACGCTAGCAAAAATTACAATTTTCATTTGAAATACACTCTCATACCTCCAGAAGTAGTCCACCACACAGACCACCAGATTTTGTTCATTAGAAAGATCTAGCAGCACAAACCACTCTTCCATGCCCCTCTCATTTTTACAGTCTGGCCACATCCTTTTAGTGGTGAGCAATTTCACATCTGTGAATTTTAAGAATTGCTTCCTGTGTTCCAAGCCCATACCTAAAGCACTGTTACACATCACAAAACCCCAGAAAATGTACTGAACTGGCACCAGTTCTTTGCTTCCTCCCCATTTCTTTCCTATCTATCCTTTTATTTTCCTACCTTCTTGGCACATTACAGTCGGCCTACACAATGAAAAGAGAACACTGAAAAAATAATTCATAATAGATGTGGGCAATATTAACACAGTACAGAATAACAAGTGCAAGGAGATTATCTGCAAATAAAGACAATGCCAAAAGGCAGCTGTGACTGGTGAAAACAAGGAACAGCTCTAAAGTCAATTTCTCAATAAGACCAAGATTGTCTAGAAATGGAATGCTAGGACTTAGAAAAGGTTCTGTATCTAGACTGAAGCACAAACTTGATAAACCTTCTTCATAACTACCCACCGCAGGCAGGAGATCTGATTTTTACACTTTGGCATAGAGGAATCATTCAATAAGTTTGTCTGACATGTTACATGCAGCAACTGAAAAACTCAAGACTGATGGGTTTGACGCTCAGTTGTCAGCTGCGTATTAACTTGCTCTATTTAAATGTGTTTGTCCACCAATTTCTCCGCTAGTTATGACTATGTATCTTATATAAACCAAGCTTTAACTAAAGACTTCTGTAATCTTACTTCTAAGGGAGATTTATCTCTGTCAGCATCAGCTTCTTGAGTCTGTTTGTCAAAATCCTCCACTTCAACATCTGCATCCGAAGTTTCTTCATTTTCCATTTCTGCAGTCACTGAGCTAATTATCAGGATGCCCAAGCACAGCCAGTCCCACTGGAAGTGCATCCTGGTTACCTGAAGAACTGAAAGTTTTAAATTTTAACTATCATTGCAAGGATATTATCAATACTATTTCAGTTTTACCCCAGGTTTTATCTACAAGAGAAAAACACATTAAAATAATAAGAAATAAAGATTACAAAGTATTGTCGCTACAGTATTTTAGTCAAGTGCTGTATCTTAATTTGAAAAATTTCCTACTACACAGCCTGACTCAGGTTCTTTTTCCCTTCCCGTTGTCACTACAGAAGTGCTTGTAGCCTGTTCCTTTATCTTGTCAGGGCACAAATCTAGCAAGAATACGACTGCAGTACACATACATTTTTAAGAACTTAGACTGCTCTTATTTTTCTCCTTCCATAACAGTCTGAACAAGCGATCAAACTGAATCAGTCTCTACAGTGTAGCAAAAAGTAATATCATTTTCATCAGGGAAAAGAAAATTGATAAGACTTAGGACATACTATCCACTGGTAGAGTTACTCATTACTGGCTCTTCTTCCACTGTCTACATTGAGATGAATGCAGAGTCTGTATCAACTCAAGCTGTTAGCATCAAAAGAAAGCGTTAAGACTGTTTCAGAAAACATTTTCTGTTTCAAAATCATCCAATAAGCACAAAAGTTCAAGCTTAAGCGCAAGTATTTTTCTAATTTCAGGGAAACCTAAAAATCTTTAATCTGTGTGAGTATGAACATCAACAGCAGACAACTACCCCACCCTCACAATCTAACCTCCCGCAGAAAAGATTGTGGCCCGGCATTTTTTGCTTGACGTCTGTAACACATACAAACCCAGTTTTGTATGAGAGTATTGACTGGTTTGGAGCAGTGGACTATCAAGCACGTGCCTATGCAAGTTTACTCAACGGTCTTGTCAAAAATGCTTCCTTCTGTCCTGTCCACCCCTCCCCACAAGTGCAACTATATTTACTCACGACCTTTCACTTCCAGCACCTCAACATGGCGCACAAGATTTAACAGTGTCCTTGGTTACTATAGGAGCAATTATAAGCAAGAGCCTTTCTGCACACCCATCCTTGGTAGCAACTCTAAACATCGAGCGTTATCACTGCCAGAGGCAATGGAATGGTCTGTGAAAATAGGAGTTTCTAGTCTCAAAATAGAACTTTACACTACATGTTTAATTATCTTTAAAACCTACTGAACCTTCCTAATTAATATATGAAGACCTATGAAAAACTGTGTACTCTTTCCTCAAGGTGACCATAAAAACCTGCCAAAAGGATCCCCACTGTTAAAAGTTCCTCAGCAGAATGGAACAAGTTACCTCAGCCTATGGCACTCGCACAACCACCAAACACGTTCACCAGCAGTCACGTTTGCAAAACACCAGTGACCCCCAAACACCTTTTGGTGAGCTACAGCAAACAGGCAACTAAAAACCCCTTCACCTTTACAGCAGTTCAGGTTAGGCGTGCGTTATAGCTATATTACGAGCCATAAAGAACTGGAAAGCCATTCTTCACGTTGAAAAGCTATAATGGTACAATCTGAGTCACAGAAATTTATCCAATGATAGTAACACCTCCAAAATGGGATTCTTTTTGGGTGGGAGAATTATATTCAGCTTTCTCTAGACAAAGGTATTGACTATGGGAGCATCATTCTCACAAGGGCAGGCTGAGAGACCTGGGTCTGTTTAGCCTGGAGAAGAGAAGACAGAGGGGATCTGATCAAAGCCTATCAATATCTAAAGGGCAGGGGTCATCAGGATGGGGCCAGTCTATTTTCAGTCATGCCCAGTGACAGGGCAATGGGCACAAACCAGAACACAGAAAATTCCATGTAAACATAAGGAAAAAAGTCTTTCCAGGGAGGGTGGCAGAACACTGGAACAGACTGCCCAGAGAAATTATGGAGTCTCCTTCTCTGGAGATGTTCCTGTGCAACAAACTCTAGGTGAAACTGCTTCAGCAGGGCGGTTGGACTAGATCCCTAGAGATCCCTTCCAACCTCTACTGTTCTGTGATTGTGACAATTCTGTCGATAGAACTTCAGACCTGTAATTTTAGACTTAGTTTTTTCATAGCATGGTCATTCTTCACCATGGGAGCACAGGCGACTACAGCACAGGTAGACATCGGAAGAGCCCTTTGAGCCAGCAGTCCTATTGCGAAGCATGCTCTTGGGACCACCAACAGTGCTGCAACATGAGCATAATATTGCACCCGAAGTAACAAGCCATTGCTTCTGAGACACGTACTAGTATCTAGGAAAGACAACAGGCATGAATGGCAAGAATACCCTGACTGGGTATTAAAATGTATCCTCCATGAGGGCCGGCGAGCCATGGTACTAGCTGCCTAGTCTCAGTCCTTGTAGTTTTACAAGACTGAATAAAGCCCTGGCCAACCTGGACTGGCCTCTGAGCTGACTCTGCTGTAAGCAGCAGGTTGGGGACCTCCTGGGGTCCCTTCCCACCTGATCAACTTGATTTCTCCGGATGACTGTACAGTGCAAATACATCAATCTTCAGACCTCTGCATCATGGTTTGTTTTGGGGTTTTTTTTGCATATTCTACATATACTATTAAATGAATAGCATTGTTATGCCCTTTGATGCAGAACTTAATAGAAGTCAAGATCTTTTAGATTATCACTAACTTTTCCTTGGATTTTGAAGAGGGTGATGCCTTTTTCATGAAGCTCTCTGCATTCTACATTCTCAAGCAGAAAGGGAACAGGACTGCTATTAACAGCCTTTCTCACGCAGAGGTCTAAAGCTCCTGCATCCAGGACTAACACGTGGGCTTTTCCTAAAGCCAAATACCAATTCCACCCAGGGCAACAAAAAAATGGTGGTTTTCCTCACCCTTTCTTCCATCCAGTACCATGTACTGCCTTATTCCACCCACATACATCTGTGTTGGCAATCAACCCGACCAAAGACAGCATTCAGCTGTAACTCACCCACGAAAAGCACCCAGGAGTTCTTACACAACTTTTTTTTTTTTCTTTTATTTTTGTGTGAAAAACATACTTTCTTATCTTTTGCTAAAGTCTTAAAAGCACCATACGAAAATATGTAATTTCACAGTTCCTCAACCTGCAGTGACTCATTCACACAGGTGCCTTCTCAAGCTCTTTTTGTTGCTAGTTTGAGTAAATACCCCAGGAAGAGATTATTTTCAAGGAAAAAAGAAAGAAGCAGCTTGAGTCAATCGACCGCTGGGCGTTCAGGCAGTACCCACAACGAACCCGCTCCCCTCATTTTGCAGAGACCGCGAAGGGTGGCCAACCGCCGCCAGAGCGGCCCCGGCCGCCCCCGCTGCACAGCCGCGCGTAACCACGGGGGCCGCGCTGCTCCGACGAGGTCATTTTCTTCTCCTCGGGGGCGGGGCCGGGCCCCGACAGCCACCCCCGCGGCTGCTCCCCACACCACGTCCCCGGGCACCCGCCGCGGGCGGGAGAAGCTAGCGGCCGAGCTGGGGGTGCCACAACGCAGGCTCGCGCTTCCCACCCTCCCGCCGCCGGCAGCCTAACGGCGAATAACGGCCGGCGCGAGAGGAGCCCCCAGGTGAGCAGGAACGGGACGGAGGAACCGCCTCCCGCCTGCTCCCCGCCATACACAGGGCGCCGGCGGCAGAGAGAGAATGGGCACAGCAAGGGACCGACACTCACCCTCCCGCGCCCCCCCCCCCCGCAGGCCTGGGCGGCCGCTGCTCCTCCCGCCCTAGTTACCAAACACCACGACGCAGAGAACACCCGCCCAGCACCTACGGCCATCCCTCGCGTGCGGGGAGCGGTGAAGAAGCAGCGTCAGAGCTCAAAGCACATACACACGGCCACCCCCTTCTCTTCGCGACGGGTACCTTACCGGCGGCGGCGAAATCCCCTCCACGCTCCGCTGCCCGATCGCGGCCGCTTTTCCCAGGGCATCCCCAGCCGCGCATGCGCACCGGCTCTCGCGACGCTCCCGGGGATGCGGGAGCCGAGGAGCAGGTGCCGCCGCTTCGCCCGAGCCAATCACGGCGCGGCAGGCACGGACCTGCCCAATCCGCGCGCGAACCGCTGCAGATAGCGCGTGGGCGGGGTCGACGAAAACGGAGCCAATGGCGGGAGCAGCCCCTGCCGCGTCCTCCCATCGCGGCTCGGCCCGCGGGGTGCCGACCTCTCCGCACGTGGCGCCTCGGCCAAGCCCAAGCAGCCGCTGCGCGGGCTGCCCCTCGGCTTCGTGGCGGCGACGCCCTTTGGCGCCTGGGTTCGGTGCTCGCGGCTCCCGCCGCCAGATTCGGTCCCTTCGCCAGCGACAGTGGCCCTGCTCGCTCTTGAAGGAAGGTCGCTCGGAGAGACGGCAGATTCAGTGACGTCAGGTTGGACGTGCATTGGTGTGTGATCCCCACCAGAGCTTTTGGGATAGACTCTGCCCCCACAACCACTGTCAGTGGCATCTTACGCGTGTTGGTAGCATCGTTCTCCACCTATCTGTAGTCAGGCCAGAAAAAGGGCTTTTTCTTCATCAGTAATTGGAGCAATTTATCTCCAAGGAGCAGAGCAGCAGTTGCAAAGCCTTCCTCCTAGCCAAAGGCTCTAGGGGGTGCTGACCTCATTTCAAGGTCAATGTTTGTTCTGGACACCAACCATCACACCCATATTTGCGAGATGAACCCTGTAACTACAGCCGCTACCTTTCCTTCCTACTGTTGAATCTCGTTGGAGGGTGCAGCTGCAGTGCAGGCCGAGGCAGCCCAGGGCAGGTGCCATTGCACTATCATCTGTCCCCTCAAGTACAGGCAGGGCAAGAAACATCTGCACCCCAAAGCACAGGGAGGGAGCGGGACTAAGCAAAATCGTACCTTAACGGTGCATATGCAAGCATTGATTATTTATTATGCCAACATTTAAAACCCAGGTTACAGCAAAGTGATGGCAAGTGTGTCCTGTGATTGCAATGGCTATGTAAAACATGTAAAAACAGGAGCAGAAGCTGGCAGCACTAACTACGGCAGCAGGAGACCTACACTTCACTCATTTTCATACCCATACAAGTTCCTAAAGCTCTGCAGAAAAAGCCCCAGCTGTTCTGCAGGTTAGCTGGAGCTTTACCTTTTGGAGTAGAGGGCCCTGTCCACCTGAATTAGGTGGGGTTTTTTTTCCCCAAAGATGCTAAAGCACTTCAGGTTACAAGAAAGCATAATTTCAGAGAACATAATTTTATCTTCACTTAATGTAATCTAAGTTGTGCTTTATGCCCTAATACAAGTTTTCATGACTTAATGTCTCAGACTCCTGGATCAGCAGAGAAAAAGATGATCCGAAAGGCAATTAGGAGCATGGTCTGAGGGAGGCAGCTCTGCCCTTCTCGTGTCAGGAGTTCAATGCAGAGCCACTTTATTTCCATTCTTTCCCTGGCTGCAGTTTTAACCACTGCTTTTTAAGGATCCACTGGTCTCAACTTCACTCAGTCCTTCTGTTTACTGTAAGTGCAGATGGATAAAAGTGTCCCTCTGTGTACCTCTAAGCACTCTGGATTACTGCATTAATTCCCAACCTGCATTAAACTCTTAACCTAATGCAGGCTGCAATGTCTGGCCCAAGAAATACATGCATGTGTCTGTGTATATATATCTACACATACACATATAGCACCACGGTACATAAACAATACTGTAAACTATCAAAGTATTATTAGAGGTCTTAAAAACACAACCGCCCTTCTGAAATGTTTCAGTGTAAGAAAATAAATTTCATCTTACTCTAAATAAAGATACTCTCGCATTAAGACTACGATTCTACATTAATTTAACCCGTTTAGTACAAACTGTGCAAAAATGTACAGCGCAGCCTGCTCCTCGCTGCCTGCCGTTCGGACGCAACGCGCGTGCAGGGGAACGAGGGTGCAGTTGTGCTTCGAGTGCTAAGGAAGCGATGCAGGAATTCTGCACACTAAGAGGTATGGGTCCAAGGTGGATTGTCATCTCACAAGAACATTTCAAAGGAGACTACTGGGGTTTACCTTTTATTTTCAAAATTATATCGAGTTTTGGCCTTGTGACCAGGATTTAAGTATCAGTCCATACTGATTATCAAATTACAGGAGCCAAAATTTTGTTTTAAATAGATTCTTTTTCTCTACAAAAATATAATTTCCTGTAGCTAATTCAATGCACAATTCACTTAAGAGCTTCGCAATCCTCTGAACAACACCTGGTTAAGTTTCAAGTTATTGACATGGTAACTCTTAGGCACTTCCCATTAAAAAAAACCAAACCAAACCAAACAAACCATAACTTATGCTACAGTAAGGCTGAAACACAATCTCTTCTGTCGAGATCCATTTTCATATCATTAAGTTGTTCCTGTCTCTGAGGACCATGTGAAATACTTGCAATGAGTATCGACAACTTTTCCTTCAGTTCTACTTTCCCTCCAGAACTGCCCAGTGTTCTCGGTGGAGATGAAAACCGTGTCCTTAACATTTTACAAAAACATCCATATTTAAATTCTGCTGAAACTTGTCATACTTCTGTGCTTTAGTCCCTGAGACAGCCTGTAATGCCTTATCAAGTGTTTATAATAATACATATCAAATGTTGCCAAGCAAAGGTGAGCTATATGACACCTTACTCAAGAACATTTTATAGAATTTACTAACATAATCCAGTTCTTTATAGCTTTTAATATTCTTTATATAAAGATGTAATAGTTATCTCTTTCCTAATACACAGTATTAAGATGAAATGGGTTTAAATTTTTACCCAGACAGATTTTTGTTGCCTTTAGCCTGGTTTTCAAATGATCTGTAACAAGCGACACATCAAAAATGTGGGTTATTTTCAGTTTTCAGATGTCTTGATAAGTACCTGGAAAAAAAAAAAAAATTAAAAATCTACAGAGGCATTGCTAAGACGTTAGCTTTTCCCTCCTTCCAACTATGGGTATAGTTCAAGGCTGTAGTAATTCTCTTTGGTGACTTCTGCTGAGTATTTTCTACCTGTGGGTTCACACATGGTCAGACACTTGGAAGAAACATGAAGAATATTAAAAAACAAAACAAAACAAAACAAAGCCCCACTTGTTCATCTGAAAATGTTTGCATATTGTAATTAATATCCAAGATGGTGACTGAAAAAAGCTAAAAAAGCCTTCCTGTCTCCTTTGATTGGCTTGTTTATCACGATCCAAATTCTAGTGGCTATACTCACAGCACTGCAAAGCTGGAGAATTAGCACATTTGAGCATTTCCTGCACTTCTTCTGTGAAGTAAATTTAACTTCTCCACTGATTCATTAATATACTTCTCCACTCCTGTGAGGTTTTTTGCACATAAAATCCCATTTAAAAAATAAATAAAATAACCAATTATCAATAATATATGGTAGGAGGAACTGAAACTCATTTGATAAAGCTTTAATTAAAATACTTTTATGAACATGCTTACCTCACTAAGTATTGCCCATACAGGAGAATCGGAATGGACCGACAGCCGAACAGCCTGCACTTTCCCTACTGACTGATCGACGCTGCCTTTTGCGATTCCATTTTCAAAAGTCCCTAAATAAAAAATAAAACAAGACCTGTGCAAACATCTATTAGGATTAAACACGCTTCCAACTGAACTTAGGCAAAAACTCCAAATTACAATACTCTAGGGATAAATGAGGGGGGAAAAAAAATATATCTTTGGAAAAGGTTAAACAATAACAACTGAAGGACAAAGCTATAAACAAGAAGGATTCATTTCTTCAGTTAGAGAAGCTAGGAGCTCGAGAAGAATACAAGAAAAAGAACTATAGCTACAAATGTTAAAAAGAGATTTAAATATGTTAGTGACCACATATATATGGCACACATGGTTATGTAAATAATCTGAATGAGCTTTTCTGAGAAATATAATTATTTTTAAAAACCATATATTAGGAATCGTGGACCAATTCCAATATATTTCTTCACTAGTTCAGTGCATTTTAACTAACCTTGTTAAACTGGCAATAAAAATCACTGCAGACAAATGAAAAATGCTCAGCTCGTACATTTGCCTCCTATTAACTTGCATGTGTAACTGTGCATTGACAGCACCTCAGGTGAGATCTCTACTTAGAGCAAAACAGCCACAAGGAGGTGGGAGAGAGATACCAAACAAAGCAAACATTGGTGAGGTAACAGTAGTTCATTGGGAGAAGAGAGCAATTACATGGTAGAAGAGACAGAAGAAAGTGGCAGGCAAAGCAGATCTCCCAATAATCACATTTGAGTGGCGTTCTAGTTTAGGTAATAGTAGAAACCAGGCATTGGCAAATGTATGGAGAATCTGCAGTTCATTTAAGAGAAGCCACACACCACCCTGAAGAAGGAAGAAGGGGAAGCAGAGGGTAGAGGCAAAAAAGGGGAAGGAAGGTGCACTGCCTTACGCTTCATTTCAGGTTGGCTTTTGCCACTGCTGGCAGGGTTCTTGATTATTTGAAACACAGGAACAAAATTTCTGGTTTTGAAGTGTCAATAAACAAATTTACCTATTTTTAAATATCCGTCTTTTGTTGCTGGGTAGTTAAACCAACTTCCATTGTCAACCAGTTCTTTTCTTAGCATTTCCTGTAAGAAATAAGCCAATAAAATCTCCAGAAATATTCTCTAGGGTATGGTATTTTATGCTGAATATCATTCTTGAAATGAAACAGCACTTTGTATTACAGTTGGAAATGAGAGACTTACATCAGCTGGCAACACTTCCACAGTAGTGTTAAACAGTTTATCACCAGGGTGCTCCATGTTTCCACTTCTGAAGAAGTACCTGATGATTAAAGCATATTATTTCCTGGTACTTTATTGCAAAGTCCTAGGCAAGTACTTCCAGTACTTGAAGTACTTCCAGTTTTGAAGGAAAGTTTCAAATACCTTTTCCCTAATTTGTTTTGGACTACAGAGAATAGAAAGGGGCATTGAAACTTTCCAGTGTGTGACCAAACCATATTAGAGGCTTTTTATTTGAAACAGAACAAGCATTAAACCCATCTTTCTCTGGAACCACGAATGCAAGTGTTCTCCCTTTCAGCGCTCAAATTCTAAATAAATTAACTTTCTAAATATAAATGGCTAAGGAAGATCTGCCCTCTGATCTGTTCCCATCATCCTATGGCTAAGGTGAGATGGGCTTTTGGAACGCAACGGCAGCAAAAATCCCTGCTTCTACTAGGCCATATGCCCCATGCCAAGAGATTCCCCCTTTTTATCAGTACTGATCAATGTAAGTGCTTCTAAATAATCACCTTTATAGCCAATGAGCAACAGCACTGCCAAAGCAAGAATCCAAGTAAAAACACCTATGAGATTTAAAAATAAATAAATTTAAAAAACCCTGTTTGGTTTTTAATTTCTGCCATTAGAGTTCTTAGGTTTTTAGATCCCAAAAGAGCAAAGGAAGTTTAAAGCATCAACCTCCTTCCTCTGGTATCAAAAAAATCAGGACCTAAACAGACCACTAAATAATATAGGATTAGCTATACATTTTCACAGGTTAGCAATGGGACCAGCCATTAGGCAATACCACATGCAAGTTAACTTCAGCCAGTACAGCTTCCAAGTAACAGGAAAATGCAAAAATATGGACTAGCAAAGTTTCCCAAAGCATAAACCAGTTAATTAATAGTGGTGATCACAGGACACCATTTAGTGCAGCTCACTAGATGGAGATATAGACTCGCTTTCTTTTATTTATTTAATAGATGAGAAATCTACAGCCTTTGCAGAAACAGAAGTTGCTCAGTTTTGTGACCAGTTCTGGAGGAAGTGTAACAACAGTGAAAAAGTTTTCTCTCTGAATTTCATTACAAAGATTGGGTAATTGTGGTGATTTGTGTCAGACACTCTCCTGGAGCCATATTTCTTGCTAGGTTAGTTTTAGCTCAGTTCTGTGCTCCAATCCGACACAGAGAGAAGAAGCTTCACTGACTGCTGCTTTTGGTGGCAACCTCAATTTGTGTTGCTCATAGAGGAAGTCCTTCTGAAAAAACATTTCTTTATCCTAAGCTACAGATGTCTCTTCCTTTCAAAGATGCCCAAGTTGAATGATGTGAGGACAGAGAAGATAGTCTCATCTTTTAGAATGAGAAAAACATTCAGGTTAGGACTTGGCTGTAGATCTGAACACATCTGGCTGTGATTCAAATGTTCAAGCTCTCATTACAGGCAATGGAGATACAGCAACTTAGCAACTGCCTCAAGTGACCAAACAGATATTATGCTGCACAGCTGTCTAGCTTCCACTGACTGTGTCAAGAAGATGACTATCTGTCATGTATAGCAGGAGCTTACACAATTACCTTACAGAGACATCTCTACTGTAAACACCTACATTCAAGTCTCTGAATCTTGAACTGTATCCCACCTTGATTAATTCACTCTTCATTATTTCCCCACAGCAGTTATATTTGCTCTTCACTTTCACCTACACTGGTAAGTGTCTGGTCTGGGACATGGCCTTTGACTTGACAACATGCAAGCAGCCTTCTGTTGACAAAACTTGTCACTGATGAAATTCATTAGTCAAAACCAAATTCCTTTGAGAATTATCATAAGAGAATGTAAAATATTTAACTGAAGAAATAAAAGGGAAAAAAAAGAAGCAGCTCTCTAATTACCAAAGATGAAATGTATTTCAGGAGGGAAACTGAAGAAAGGGAGCAGAGATAAATAGAAAATCATGGATTTTTTTTTTTGTCAGTAAAGAGGCTATGGTTTATGCAAACAGTTGAGCACTGGTTTGAACAAAATCAATTCATTTTCAGACTGGGTACATGTAAGCTTCCATATTCTGTATCATATAATACTTACTTCTCAACTTTTAGTGGATTTAAAAAGGTGAAGCTGATGTAGTCCCCTGCCACTGGAGCTGAGGCCCAAAAATAGTCTTTTCCTCTATAAACTTTTTCCAAGGTATATTGCTGGTATATTCTTAGGCTTGTATCTACTTTTGCAGGTGGATTATTATGTGCTTTATGTAGCACATATTTGCCAAAATCTTTGTCCTGTTGGATATAAAGAAATGGGATTTCACTCATGCAATGAAATAAAAAAAACAAACAAACCATGCTCCAGCATCCTGAATTACTACAGGAAGCTATTCCAGAAAATAATTACATCAGTGTCTATAGACAATCTCTAACAGAAACAGAATGTAAATTTCAGTGTAACTCAGTTTGTAGACAGAGCTGTACTGATTATTTCTCAGTTGCTTGCTTAGATTTAAAAATAAACTTTTCCACAGTAGGCTACTTGATTATTGTCTACTGTGCCTTCTGGCAGAATATCTGACATTGGTCTCTGCTAAAGTCTACATTAACCTCTAGTCTGATCCAATACAGCAATTTGAATCATCTCATGATTAGTCTAAATGACACCATCAGGACATTGCTGAAATCTGGTGCTTCATTGCTCTTGTCCTCATCAGGTATGTAGTAGATCCACTGTGTGCCCTCCAAACTCTCCCTAAAAAGCTATGGCTGTCATGATAGCCACACCCTTGTCCTACCACTATGCCACCACCTTAATACCCCTTGTATTGGGATTGTGGACTACTGGGTGAAAACAAACCATCACAGCCATTTGTGTTCGTATGGTGGAGAGCACATGACACCTTGTGCTGCAAAGAGGACTCCTGCGTGCCACGAACTGCTGCCGTGAGTGGTACAAGTGTTCAGAATAGACACTCAAAGATGTTTGTGCAGAAGTAGTGTGCTCCACCTGCAGTTTAGATGCCAGATCAACATTCTCCCCCAAGTCTGTAAACCAACATTCTTGGCTATGGAAACTCCATCTAATGCCAGAGATGCAATGCTTGATGCATTGATGTGAGAAACAAGTCAGAACACAAGAATAGGATTTAGAAATATGGCACTAATTTCTTATCCTTACTTTCAAATTCTGTATCTTCCCAGCCAAGGATGAGTAAGTTCCCACATGCTGAAAGAGAGATGGCTTAGCACGGATACGTAGCTTTGCCTTTTCCTTTTCGCAGTGTGTCTGGAAAGAAAGTAAAAGGGAGGGAAAGTTCATTTAAATAAAGAAGAGACGAACTAAGTTCCATAAGGCAATTTAATTACATAGCTGAAGGTATGTGTCCAGGTATTTTTAACCGTATTTAAATGAGTAATTCTTAGATTAACAGTCACCTTATTTCAAATACACTGTTTCTAGGACTAAAATCGCCAGCGCACTTGTGGTGCTGTATAGAACTGAAGGCTCAGCCAGCGCTAATTCAGGGATTTCTGTGCTGCATACCATCAGTCACACCTCAGAGTGACAAAATGGACCTCAGCTCTGAAACTGATTGATTTAACTGTTTCTGGGACATTTCATTTCAACTCTTGGTCTTGCATCATTCTAGTGAAACTATTTTGACCAAAACTGACCATCTTGAGATAGGTTCTGGTTACATTTTGATCTTTATCAATTTGGTTCTTTCTGCCATGTTTGAGAGGCTTTTTTTTTTACTACGCTATATTATAAATTATGTATCTTTTATCTTAGAATTAGATAAAACCCTTAGATACTGTATTTCAATCCTAATTTTCCAGGTTAGTACTATTTTTGACATGACATACACCTAAGAACTAAGTATTTTTACATTTGTCCACAGCAGATGTCCAGCGAAACAATGTAAAAAATGTAAAACCACAATAAGTACAAATTGATTTATTGGCAGCTGTTTCTTGGAAGAGCACACCATGCTTTTACCAGGAAAGAAGTCACTGTAAGAAAATAAATGTGATCTTTCTACTGACACAATTTGCAGTTCCTTCCCTATAATAATGTAGCCTCTAGCATATCTCCTTTTATGCTACAGCAGCACAACTGAAAAACTGCTTGTGGTAGCAGCAGAGAAATAATCAGTAGCACAGGACTGTCGTCATCATCTGTGCAGAAACTGAGATAAGGCTCTTTACTGAGACAAGGCTCCCATTTTTGCAGCCTGATAGTCTCCATTACACTTAAAAGATACATGCTGCTACATGTGGTCACAGAAACATAGAAAGGTTTGGGTTTGAAGGGGCCTTTAAAGGTGATCTAGTTCCAACCCCTCTGCCACGGGCAGGGACACCTTCCCCTAGACCAGGTTGCTCAAAGCCCCACCCAACCCGACTTCCAACATTTCCAGTGATGGGCCATCCACAGCTTCTCAGGGCAACCTGTTCCAGTTTCTCACCACCCTCACAGTAAAAAGGTATCTTATGTCCAGTCTAAATCTACCTTCTTTCAATTTAAGACTATTGTCCTTTGTCCTGTCATGACAGGCCCTGGTAAAAAGTCTTTCCCCATCTTTCTTATAATTTTGTGGCCCTCCTCTGCACCTGCTCCAACAGGTCCATGTCTTTTTTGTACTGGAGACTCCAGAACTGGATGATGATTCACAGGAGGTAAACACGATGAAGTTTCTGAACCACGCAGAAATCTGATGACCCTGATCACTTCAAACCATCTTTTCTGACTCAGTGAGCAGACAGCTGAATCATGGTATGTTAATACTCAGCCCAGGTTGAAAACAAGTGCCAAACACCCGTCACCACAGGATGGTGTGTAAAAGCCACCCCACTGACCCTCTTGTGAGACACAGAGTGTGATCACTTAGTGTTCTTGTGATCATTAGTTTCCTGGAAAGGGGAGACCATGAGGATTTCTGTCCACTTGCCTTCTCTGGCACCTGCAGTAAACTCCACTGCTCTAACCTGTCAAACAGAGGAGAAGCAGCAGGTGGGATCCCTGTCCTTCTCCCAAATTCCACTTTCTGCACTCTCATGAATAGTCTCAGGAGGTTGTGCCTTGGGTCATTCCCACCCAAGGGCAGTGTGAGACTGACGTATCTCAGTAAGTTTTTGCTATCCACTGCAATTTGCTATTGCAGAAGTGAAACTCAGTCGAAACTTGCTGATACTGCTCTGCTTTGGCTTGGCCAGAGCAGACTCACCCCAGCCGCCTGCCTGCCTTTCAGGAACACAGCTTTTGCTTAGGTATGAATCTGGTCTTAGAAGCTAAACCAGTAATTTAAAAAATAAAACATTTAATCCATCAGATAGCTATGGGCACATTAGACAGATCTAGAATGGGTGATGTTAGCATAACTGTATCTTTTTTTCATCCTGTTATCACAGGCAAGAAAGAACCTAAATTAGATGTACTTGAAGCTCACTAACTCCTGTGAGCCACCCTAACCCATGGAGTAGGATTTCAAAGCTTACTCTGTATAGAGTGGAAATGGACACTCCTCAGTGGTATTACTAAGTGTAAAACCAGGGACCTTCCACTCTCAGCAGGAGTCACCTGGGCTACACAGTAAAACCTGAAGACTGTTTGTTCTGCTCCCCAAAATCTCCTGCTCTGTACAACCCCTATCTGTCTCTTCTTCCTTCTTTATCAACACAAAAATAACACATGTGAACATCAGGGGTGGGGACTGGCCACACTAATCAAATAAAACTCTTGAACCTTAAAAACCAAGAAGGAGCAGAAACTGTGGTCAGTCCTCTGTGGCACAGTCTGTTATATATGAAGAGTTTGAGTAGTAACTAGCACTAAAAACTGGAGAAAGAATGCAAAAGGACGTAAAGAAATACTTGATTTATCCTTGGGCTCACTTGCAGTGCTAGAAATGGCACCTTTTGCGATTCAAAGGTTTCTTTCATTTTCAGTGAAAAGTGCCATTTAGTTTGTTCAATTTACATGTTTCCCTGCATATTTTTTTTTCCCAGATAAGAAAAGATTTAAAGCAAAACACCGAAGTTCTGTTTCCTGAAAGGAATTGGTATGCAAAATTCAGAAGAAGCATGATTGTAACATTGTATGCTTTACAGACTTTCATATTAGAAGCTCAGCAGAAGGTTACCAGAAATAATCCACATAGGTTTACATATTCAAAATTTTCTTTGATGCTGCAGATGGCCTACATGACCAGCTGCAGGCAGATGTGAGCTTACACTGTCTGTGTTCTGAGCCGATAGAGGCAAACCAGCTCTGCTGTGGAGGGGAGTGACACAAATTCAGATTTCTACAGCAATCTGTGAGTCACTCCCCTCCACAGCAATCTGAATTTCTGTGAGTCACTCCCCTCCCCAGAAATCTGAACTTCTGTGAGTCACTCCCCTCCCCAGAAATCTGAATTTCTGTGAGTCACTCCCCTCCCCAGAAATCTGAATTTCTGTGAGTCAGGCCTCTCCATATGCCCTAATCAGCTCAAACCCTGTGCCACTCTATGCAGATCTGCAGCAGATCTTTCCCCACCAAAGTCAGTCAGGTTTGAGATTTCTATTCTGTCTTTTGAAAATTATTTTGTCACAAGACTGTTTGAATATTATTTATGCTTATAAATTTGTAGACATACTTACTGCATCCTTTTCTGGATTGCACACTTTAACCCAGAGCAGGTGGTCTATAAGCCAGTCTATAGGCTTATCTTTATAGAACATGAGAAAAAATTCCACTATGAGTGGCAGGTCTTCTGATTTAAACAGTTTTCCTGAAAGCAAGACAAGAAGTGGCATATTTAGATATCGTTATTGCTGTGCAAAAATCACCAGCTTTATGTTTACTCCAGCCTTAAACACATGGATCTAACTCTAATATTTAGTGAAAATTTCAGAGTCCAGCTTTGGACAGTTGCTTTTCCTCCAGCTTGTTGGGAGTTTTGCAGAGATGTCCACCACACGCCTGGAGAAATTCTCACCTAGTCAACCAGTTGACTAATAAAGTGTGTGGTTAGACCCTTGTTCCTAACACAGATCTGCCAATCACCTGTATCAGTGTGTCAGAAAGTCTCTGTAATTGCTCAGAGTGCTAGATGTGCCATTTCACTGGCAACACTATTCCGAGTATCTTTTAAAAGCAACTTTTTTCACATCTTAAAGTACTATTACTGCTCATCTAGTACTCTTGCTATTTGTATTAGCAGATTGCATGACATTTCTTTCTTTGACCTAAGATAAAGTGTTATCACAGGTAAATTGTATTAGAACCCAAGAAAAAATAGAAACTTACTACTAAAAATGATAAAAAAGCTTCCCTATGATATGGGATGCATGTTCTGCTCCACAAAGGAAAGGAAGCGGATGTGTTTTTTTAGAGATTGTTCAGATTTCATTCTCAGAAAGAAGACTACACACTAGAGGGGTGCACGGTGCCCCGAGGTGGAACAGTCTGCTTCTTACAGGAACCCAATTACTAGATCCTATGCTGAGGAGACTCGGCATTAAAAGGACAGTTTTAAGGAGCACAAAAAAGTAAAAGATGTTCAGTGGGAGCTTTCCTGAAGAACCAAGGAAGTTCTGACATATGACTCCTTCTATGCTTTGCAATACCATTCTGGGTGAAACCTACTCAACCTACACAGCTCCAAATCCAATTGGCCCTACTCAGGTCTTAATACTTACCAATAAATCCAAGCTGGGAGAACTCGAGAATCATCCACTCTTGTGACTGTTCAGCAGCAAAGGTTTTTATACTTTGAATATAATCAGGTTTGGCTATAATATCATCTTCCAGCTGGGGGGGCGGGGTGGAGCAACAGAAAAAGAGAAGGCAAGTGGTGGTTTTATTGCTTGCAGAGGAGGTGGTGATGTTGCCATATATAAGTGGTAACTACATTGGTTTGCCTGCTGTTCCAAAGTACAGGGGATTGCTATTTAGCTTCTACACATATCTCCGTTTCAGTGACATTCATTAAATATTTATTTGTGACTCTGACACTGTGAGTCCTTCTCACTTTTTTGAGCAAGAAGGTCTCCCTACCTTAAAGAGATCTCACTTAAAAGAAAATATTAAGCAAAAAGACAGAGGTTAAGGAAGAAGACAGTTTGCACCGAAGACGTATAAGCATTGAAAAGCAGCGGAAGCAGGCTGTTTGAAAAGAGAAGCATCTAAAGCAGCTGGTTAAAAGCTCTGTAGAGTAGCCTGGGCAGACTCTGTTGTACTTCAAAGGAGACTGAGAAGAACTGTGGATGATTACTGAGAAGCTGGTAGAAAGCAAGTTGTTACAGGGAAAACTGGTCAAAGAACGTGCTGTGAAGCACACTGAAGGACAGGAATACATACAGCTTTCAAAGTGTTGAAATGGCTGATGGTCAATACAGCAGTAGAGCCACCTAAAAAATACTTGGAAAAGGAGACTGACATCCATCAAGGAAATGGAAAAGACCTTGGCTGCATTTTTGCATAGCTTTCAGAGAAGAATTGGGGGTCTGAAAAGCCAGAAGCTGTTCCAGTTACTAAAGCTGAGGATAACGAGTCCAAACAAGAAGTTTAGAGGTAATGACACAAAGGAAATAAATGAATTCCAGAAATAATTAAGGAGTAAGTAATTCAGGGTTTGAATTTGGTATGGGTGTGAAAAACACAGGAAGAAGAGGCTAAGCCTTCAGAAAAGTGTTGTTGGGGTGCAGTGTAATAATACAGTTAATTTGACCTAACTGCTGTACTTTATGGTCCCTGGTGCTTGCCTTGTGGTACTGGAATCTAGTTCAGAATGCTAAGTAGGTAGAAAATTAATGCTATGAGTTAAAAAAAAAAAAAACCAACATTGTTTCCTGCTGGTTTTGCATCCTCAACTGACTCTGCAGAGTCAGCAGCAAAAGCATGAGAGAGCAGGCCCACAGCTTTTAGCTGAATTTGGCCATTACTACAAGTGTGGGGCTGGCAATGGAGAAAAGTGTTGTCAAGAGTGAATTCAGAAGGAAGTAGAATGATGCTTGAAAGACAAGATTAAGAGATCTGTTTTGACCCTGTCAGCTTTTGCTGATGGTAAAATAACAAAAAGTAGATAGATGAAGATGAACTGATCAAGATGAATGCATATTAATAGATTCTGAGATCTGAAGATTAAGCTGAGGTTACAGTTATGCAGAATAGAACAACAAAAAATTCCCAAACCATCAACTTAGAAGAAATTTTGTATAAAATTAAATGAGCTAACAAGGTATGTGGTAGTTAGATGTAAAGGGAGAAGAGCAAGGAATCAAAAGACAGTTTCAGAGAATCCTTAAAGAGAAATTGAGGGGCACTCACAGAAGGATGAAAGGCAGAGAGAGCACTCTCTCAATAACCTAGTGAGACCACCATATCGAGAAACGCTAGAAGAAAGTGTCCAAAAGCAGTACAGATGAAAAACAGAGGCTGTGATGCAAAGTGGGCGTGAATATGGTTATGGACTGAAAGTAGATTTGCATTGTGCAAAGTCCGAAACAGCCTTTTCTGAAGCTGACAGTTAAAAGTGAATATTGGAGATGTAGTGCAGGCCATTAAAAGTTGTTTATTTAACTCTGTACTGAGCCTGGTAATTTGTGTTCAACTAAAGCACATCTTCTTGAAGGGCCTTTACCATTGCTTAGAGACCTCAGTATCTGTTCTTTCTAAGTTATATGTAATTATCTTGAACATTTAGTATGTGGTACCCAAATTCTAATTTGATTTTTTGGGTTTCAACTCACAGCCACTTGTTTTTCATATGCTCTTCTTTACCAAAGCAGATTATGCAGTGGCTGTACACAGCTGGATCAGCAAGTTTAAGATAACAACTGTGTAGTCTATTTGCCCCACTGCCATATGAAAACAAACAGAACACATGATCACAGCTAATTTCCCTTCACTCTCAGTACTTTGGGATGAAAAAAAGATATGTGCACAATTGCAAGGCTATGTATATTTCCTAAACAATAGTCAATAAATGGATTTCATTAGCTTTTCTTATGTGGGTTATCTGTCTAAGAGAAGGAAAACCAAAGAAGCAACCAAAAAGTGGTAGCATATAATGGAAGTGTAGGCACCAGACAGGAAAGTAGCTTCCTTCCTAAATTATATTAGGGTATTTTTATATTTTGAATCACCATTCCATGAATATGTGAAGACTGTTAAGCTGAAAAATCTTGTTCTCTCATTTTTCCATAGAAAACAAGCCTTCAACAGTTTATTTCATAAAGCTTTGGGGTGGTTTTTATTGTTTGTTTGTGGGTTTTTTGGTTTTGGTTTTTTGGGTTTTGTTTTGTTTTTTGTTTTGGGTTTTTTTTAGTACAGGCATATGAGAAAATTTCAGAAAAAAAAAGCACTTTCATGAAAGTTATTCCTTTCAGGAACTCTACCAAATAATAGGAATTACTTAAGAGTCTAGTAAGAGTTGGGGGGGGGGGGGGGGAAACCACAGGGGGGGTGAAAAAAAAATTTTTTTACTCACAAGGCTTTCCGAAAGTCTTCGCCTCGCCG